>OZ022256.1:8478695-8682600 GCA_963978905.1 Trichostrongylus colubriformis
CACAAGAATCCTGGCTAAAGGTGCCATCTTATAGCTCCACAACCACAAAAGGTCGGTGGGTTTCACTGTATCTCTTAGGATTCATTGGCCCTTAGATTTCTTTTATAACTCGAAATAGGGTATTCGACGTTTTGTATCACTGATATGTTTTGGCTCATTGCAGACTCTGAAGAAGGCGATTGTGCCGAAACGTTGGTCGAATAAATACAATATCAATCTCGGAGGCTCAACGAAAAGTCATACTGATTGTGTTTCAAATGCCGAGATTAATTGAGAGTCGAACATGGAGGATATCAAACTCTTCAGACACGTTGCGACAAATGGGTGGTCGACTTTCGGCCTTTGAACTTATAGAGGAGATTACTTCAATTTGAATGCGTAGGATTTCATTGCTTTTAATTTCCTTAGGCATGAAACGGTGAATTATGTCAATGCAACTCTGTGGGGTATCAATGAAAGCTGATGGAAACGTACCTGAAAGCTGACAATGCATCCAATGGTACTCACTACATACGCTGAGGCACCGATAGGGGTTAATTTGGCAAATTGGGTGATTACGAAAGTAGAGGTTCTCAGCAATGTAACAGTAGAGAAAGAGCGACATAAAACGGCGAAAAAACCAAGAAACAGGAACCCGAAAATCCCCTTTCTCTCTCGTCCTCTACGTCTATAGCCGGAGTGGACTGAAGACAGGCTAGGGTCTGAACCAGGCGGCCGCGATTGTTGTCCCGCCCCTCAACGGCGACTCCAACGGCCGCATAACCGCACAACGACATGCCGTGCTGCGGGGTCGTCATAAGACCCCAAGCCGCGTTTTTTCAGTGCGATTTCGCCACATGTGACCTCTTCTGAAGTAGAAGTTCGTTTTCAGAGAACATGTACTCCCAGATCTCAGTTTTCCCTTACCCCTACTGGTGCCTTTGAATCCCTTACTATTCCAATTTATTCAGCAATAAAACTTTGAATATCACGTACGCACTCAACGAATGCATCCAAGAGCACAACAGGAGAACAATTTATGCCAGAGTTGCCAAAACACCCTTTAAAAACTTGCGAGGAGCACGGACTGAAAATTCTTCGAGAGCCGTGATTTGCATGGAAACGACCTCGAGGCTCCACTGCATAAACAACTTTTTTTATACACCATCTATAATTTATAAGGAGAAAAAGCAGCCTCTCTCAAGGAGCTTCAGAGTACGTTCATTGCAAATTTATAAGTTTTCGTCACTCCTTTCATAGATATAGGAGGTACTGACTTCGCTGCTGTGGACGTGCAAGGGTAGTCGAATAGATGGGTGAAGGAGGAGCCTATAAGAGACCCGCCACAGTTCTCTTGCTCAAGAACCGAAAGCCTACAAATCTTCATGTCTTCTGTGACGCTCGTTCCAAAGGCTCTGTAGAGGAAGTCGAAAAAATACCTTTTTGAAAAGTATTAAACTATAAGCACTCCTGCAAAGCATTAGCATGAGAGCAAGGCTAAAGTCTCAGCGGCTCTACATCTGAGCGTCGATAAGTGTTCAACCAATAGTTAGGAAGTGCAGGTAGAAATGGGAAACTCGCTCGTACGGGAACCCTGCTAAAATGGTGCCTGAATAAAAATAGAACTTTAACGGTCTCGAAAAAAACTGCATAAGGAGTGATCCATGGTCACGCAAAGTTGGGACGTTTCTGATTTTCTTGGTCTATTCGATCACAACTCGAACTCAACTTCGAAGGTCAACTAAATACACAGCTGTCTCCCTCGAATAAACCCGATAAATTTCCTGGCTTGCTTTAGCTTTCTAGTCCTTGGCGTGCTCACCACTTGACGCCTCCACATTTCACTCTGCACTGAAGAGAAGCAACAAAGGATAAGCTAAACGATTTGTCATCACACAATCAGTCAAATCATACCATAGAAACTAGGGTGGTTGTGGGCTGAAATCTTGTATCGCGGCAAAATTCAGACATTCGTATTGGTATTACTGATTGTACGATATGAAGCGCTAAAAGCATCGGAAGGGATTGAGGAAAGGAAGTCGTATTTGATATTTTCTTTCTCTGTAAATGAGCTCATTGTCAGAAAGGACATGTGTGGCGGAGCTGTCGTCAAAAACGCGCTTTATGGGAGCTATTGCGATCTTCGCTCTTCACCTCGACCTGCATGCTACAGTGGACGAGTTGCCTATTAGTGGCAGGTACGATCGCTGTGATTTGATGTTAAGTAGGGCGAATTCTATTTTATTCGTGATAATGAAACGAATAGGAACAATTAAAGAAACTGGAAGGGGTCTGAAGAAAGTGGAAGATGCAAGAAATGATCATTTTGTAACGAATATTCAAGGTTGAAAATGATAGCCAATGGAAAAACCCGGATTCGAAAGCGCGTTGCTGTGGTGTACTCGCATCACATTCGCATCACTTCGAACTGCACGCACTAACTTTCCGAGTTGTCGCTGTAGGATGTCATTTGTTGTCTCGTACAGTGTATTTCATTCATTCGTGATCATGTGAAATAAGGGAAACAACACATAGCATCAAACAAGTAAAGCAATAAAATGAGGAATAAGTGAAATCGTAAGAGAAAATTGTGATTACAATCAAAACCTCATGATTTAACTTCCGACGTCTTGGCAAGGTGTCGTGTGTGTACTGCGCTACAGCAATCCACCGTAAACCCATACCGTAAACCAAAATTGCCCTCCTCCTGCTGTCTTTGAGTGGGTAAGAGTAAGCGAAAGAGTTAGAAAAAAGTGTTTGTGTTAAAAATCCAATGAATCCGATGAATTCACACTCGATATAGTGGCACAACGTTATATGTGCAATTGCTGCAAACGAGCGAACAACATGTGTGTACAACAAACAAAAATTACCTGCGTCAGGTGTACTTGAACAAAGATCGCTAGAATGACTAAAAGTTATCTTCACATAATGCGAAGTTACTCAGTAAATTTGTCGCATTATTTCTGTACCTCTCCATTTATGGAAAGTATATATGTGAAAGTCAACCGAATGAACAGCAGCTGGGTAGCGAGAATGCTTCGGGATCCAAGGGCAGGATTCTCAGAGGGAATGAACAGGAACGGGATATTAGTGCGAAAATCCGAGGCCAACTGTCAGATTCAGTGGGATAATGTTTGGTCAAATGCCAAAATACATCATCATCAATCCGACACCGTAGAGCAGTGCAACCGGCATTATCGCAAACCGCCACCTGATGCCATGCCGTGCATGAACGCAAAGGATTAATCTCGCGATAATCGGACCTTCTCCCTCGACGAAGTGGAAAAATTGACTCAGACCTTCTTAATGGAAAATTCTGGGCAAATCGCAGTGAAAAATATTCTGAAAATTGTCTTGTGAGAAATCGACATTTAGGCGCAGCCAAATTGCGAATGAAGATGGGATATCATAAGTAGAGAGCGCATGTCAAATAGTGCCACGATTATGAATCCGTTTTAGGGATCGTAAAAGCAGTAAGAACTGCCGTAGAGATCGTAACCATAAAAACTATGGCTTGGAGAAGCGGAGCAATTTCCTTGGCAATCTGAGCTGTAGAGCCACATGGAGGCTTCAATGAAACTGCAAACGACATATATTAGCGACATATAATGGCCACAACTGGGTTTATACTCGACAGCCAGGGGTGCAATCGCTGCTGTTGATAAACCGAGGACTGAGTATAAAAGTGGCTCATGGTCATCAGTGCACGAAATACTGTGACGTTTGCCGTAAAATTTCAATTTCATTTATTTATTTATTCATTTATTTATGCGTGTTGTGACGCGCCATCGTAAAACACAGAGCTATAGTAGGTGGAGCTGAAGCAAGCAAAAGATTGAATAAGGATCACTGCTAATCTACTACACAAGGAAAATTTCTTTTGTAATTGATTGTAAATCATAGTAGCAAAAAAAACATTGCTATCAATGTTCAGATGTTTTTTCATCTTTTTCCATCACTTTTCATGAGAACTCGAGGTATCTAGGAGAGTCTCTTGCACAATTTTCATCGCTCCTCAACTTGATACAGTTTTTGCTCCAAATATGGCTCTAGCATAAAAGAGTCAAAGTGTGAGCGTTTCATAGAGCCTTGATAGCATGGGAAGTACTTGACAAAACACGAAATTAAAGCCTGCCTCTTGTTAAACAAGCACGTGAAACTGAAGCACGGATAAGAACTGAAACAGCTGACAGCTCTGCCATAGAGAAAGTAGCATTTAAAGAAAATAACCACCCATACAGCACAATTAACATTGTCAAAGTGCAATGGTAGGTAATCGAGTGTGCATATCTCAGCTGACGCTGGTCGGTGCATGCCGTTCAGAAGCTCGCTAGCCAGCGGTTTTTATCGCATAAATCATTGCTCCCTGGAGAATGTCATCTGGCAACGTATTGTCGTTGCCGCCTTGGCAGTGCTGCCAATCGCAGACAACGATCACGATAGCGTTGTCACGCTGCCTGCTGTCCATAGTTAGAAAGCGAAAGCGAATAAGTCATTTATGCCATGAAAAACAGCCATGAATGCATAGTAAAAGAGAGATTCGGACCGTATTCCGATTATGCCCTCAAAGTGGAGAGACTTGGCTACCTTTTCTCAAACTTAACCTTAAAGATAGTGTTAGGGATAATGTGGGTGATAAGAAACCCCCAAAAGAGTCATTTAGTGTAAAACTACGGGTCTGAAAGGCCTATGCATGGCGAAATCCCCCGCGGAAGGCGCCCCCCTGGGCTGTGGAGGAGGCGGCCTCATCAGGGCAAGCCGCCTTTGTTCAGGGCAGCCCGCCTCCAGGTGACGTGATCAGTGGTTGGTCACGGTGAGGTTGGTCAAGGAGATCGCCTCTTGACGGAAAGGTCGTCCGCGCCTAGAACCATCGATGGGAAGGGGCCTTATTTCACGGGTTTTTGGCCCCTTCCATCCGTTTTTTCTCCACTGTCCTGTTACTAGGCATCTCGACTTTTATATCCACTACTTCTTTTACTTTTCGTCCGAATTTCCCCTAAAGCTGCCTTTAACCTGAGCTTTCCTCAGTCTTGTCCTTACCCTTTTCCGGGTGTTCAAGGCAACACAATAGGAACTATTGTGCGTGTACTCTGTATATGTTAACTCAGATCTTTACTATGTAGTGGGAGTGATTCCGTCTCCCCGTCTTTATCCTTGGAAAGCATGTTCTTCGTGTGGGCGTGGTTCAGATAGTTGGGTGAACCCTTCCACAGCAGTTACTTTCTCAGCGTTCGGGATAGTGAGAGCAGCTGCTGCCTTCGAGTCTAAAATGGGTTGAGTACAAGTGAGGAGGGGACAACAAATTTATAGGATACATTCATTTTATCGTGGCCTCATCGTTAGTTGGCGGGTGCAGGGGACTATGCAGTATGAATCAAAGGAGACCTATTAGAAAATGTGAGTGATCACGAAGAACGCTGTAGAAGGGTGGCGCAGAAGCGAACTGCATGAACTGCCATGAAAAAAAAATAAGTTGCATAAATTGCTATTTTAGGAAAGAGCGATAAGAGGAAAATTTCTTCAGAGTGACAAGTATTGGCGATTGCAGAAACTGTGCATCTTCAAATTCATTTCTTCTCCCATGAGTGATGAATTTTTGACGTGACAATTTTGAAACGATCATTTCAAGCAGAATTTGAAGGTTCGCAATATCAAAAATACGGCACACGTAATGCCTACTTATTACACTTGAATGTATATAAATGCGACAATGAAAAAAAAAGAAAAAGGGCAACCAGAGGCGCTGACCCTTCAAAGCTGTAGTGATATCTGAATGTCTTGAACAGCCGATCTGCAATGATCTGTTTTCCAAGACTAATCCAGAACAATTTTAAATTGGTGTTATGGCAGTGAGGAGGGGGGCATCTTATAAAAATTTATACATCTAAGAGGGATCTTTGAGAGGTCAATCAGTGCACTCAGGTGTACATTTGCCAATCTTGATGGAGGAAGAAAGGAGTTCCTCTCCCTTTCCAGGCTCAGATAAAAATAGTGTTTATAGGGGGTGCCCTCTTCTCATTGCGAGAGCACCTTGAGTCCTCTTAAAGAAGGGAAAAATCGAACAGGCCTCCCTTTTCACTACACCTCTTCCTGGCGCTAATCTTCCAAAAATACATTTGTAAGCCCTGATTTAAATTCCCTTTATGGATTTGTTTTTTGACATCTGCAGATTTCGCCGCAGTCTGCTATACAAAGTTGTTAATTAAAAATTTTTTTGCTAAGCTAATTCTGCCTTCAACTCCGTGATTGAGCGAGAGAGGTGCTACCACGCTTACAACGCTGTTCCGAGAATGAATGTTGCTGCAGATTGCCGAATAACGGAAGTATGTAGTGCACAGACGAGCGATGAAAGGAAACGAGGAAACTGAGCCGGAAAAAGTGTCGTGGATAAATGGAACAATGGCAGGCTGCATCGACCCGCACCTCCCTAAAGATGCTGATGAACGAGATGAATATGCAAGGGCGACAAGCCGAAACATAGAAAAAGAACAATAGGGAGGAGTGAAAAGACGACAATGAAGCCCATCCACATGAGACTAACGACCACAAATCCAGAGAAGTGGGAATGTTGAGCACCAACAAACATGTGGTCAGCCGCTTTCACTACACAAAGGCGCTCTATAGTGAATGAAAAATCAAATAAGGTAAGAAATTTCAAACAATGAAGGGCCGTTTGACCCCTGATCCCCATTTCTATTACGATCTATAGCTATGTATGTATTTACGATAAGGAACCGTGCACTACTTGCTTGAAATCTGCAGCTTTTGGAGACAGAGGACGTATTATTGCGTTCGCTCAATGGAAATAGAAGTAGGAGCGTCCCGTAGTGCAGCAGTGAAGAAGAAACCAAGTCAAGTTAATGAAACCCATGAAATAAACCCAATTCTGCCTCCCAGTTATCGTACCCACAGCTTCTAGAGGCAGACTTCCAACGCCTTCCGGAAGACCTATGTACATCCAGCACCAGGAACATTTACATTCCAAAGTTCAATTATTGGTCTGAGGAGTCGGTAGTATGTATCTCCACTTCTTCTCGAGCCATCAAAAATGCTAGAAAGGTGTCTGAGCATTTCTAGACTTCTGACACTATCCGAAAAAAAAATCGGAAGGATCCTCGAAACCCCGAACTTGAAGGGAATGAGTCCGAAAGCTCCCATTATTAAGAGCTTAAGTGCCAACGTAATGAGTTAGGAAAGAAAATAAAAAGTCTTGGGACTGTGATCTCATGGGGCCCATTAAGAAAATTCCAAAACACGTTACCCCCATTATCTGAGCATCATTTCTTCTAACTTATCTGTGCAATCACTTCTAGTGTTTCCTACCTACTAACAGAGGTACAGGTGGGTGGAAAAATGGTGTTGATCCACGCATAGGGGCTTGAAAATCACTATTTGCAGCCTTCATGAGCGCTTGTAAGGTTCTAAAAGGACACATGAGGACGTTACGCAGTCAGAAAAAATCTTATCACCTATGTCGGGTTTACCACTTCCATAAAACAGTATTTTATGTATTCCAGTATCACATGACACTGATAGTAACAAAAGGCTGCAAGGTGCTCCAGTGCAACAGGAATAATAATTTTGTAGAAGGTAAGGCTAGTGAGATAATCAAAAAAAAAGTGAAGATGATGCCACCTTCCACCGAGACATTAGTGCTGATCATCGATCAGAACTACGTGGATCTAAAATATTTCTCAGTCTTGTTGGAGGCACCTCTAGGGTAAGGAAAAAATGAAAACTACACACCAAGATATATTTCTCTTGAACGAACATCTTAGTCTAGAAGAGATGATCTGTGGCAAAACTTCTATTGGAGAAGCACCCCGTGGGGTCTCGACTGCCATTTCCAGCGCATCATTTCGAACTGTAACACATAAACATTCCGAGTTGCTGCCAGGGCGGAGCAATACTCGCGGACGGTTTGTGCTACACATCAGTCCTTGAATCACAGGCTTATTCTGTAGTGAACATATTCTCGATTTCTGAAAAGACACTATCGCTCTTCCATGCGAAAGCAAGTGTAACAAAGAAAAAGGAAGAAAAACAACCGGACGCTCGTAATGAACGGAAGGGAAACGACGTCAACAAAACCAAATCATCCGTTGCAGCCGGATGTAGACGTTGTTTGGGCAATAATACTGCATAACATTGAGTTTTTGTGAGTGATCTCTTCGAGAGCGCCGATAATGTGAAGCCATCCTTTTGAAAGCGCTGAGCTCCTTTGAAGAATGTGTTTGTGGAGAGTTTAATTATGTGAAGTACGCTCGCTAGCGCTTTCACTGCACCATGAAAAGCATCGAAAAACGCCCGTCCAAGCACCAAGTGCCCTGAGAACCCACAACTTCAATGTTTTCCGCTACTCCCATTAGAAAGCCCAAGAATAGGGAACTAGTACGTATCCATGCAGTTAAAGACTGCGGAAGAGGTAAATTTGGGATATTCTGGAATATGAAAGTAGGGGTGCTCAGCAGTCAACGGTAGAAAAAGAACGAAATTAAAAGATAAAAAATTTCAGGAACCCGAAAGCCCTTTCTCTCTCACGCCCTCTGCGTCACTAGTCGGGGGTAGACTGCAGAATGGCAGACAGGCTAAATCAGCCGGCTGCAAAAGTCGTTTCGCCTTCGCCAGCAATTCGACCGGCTGATGAAGTGCAGAACGACACGTCGTGCTGCGGGATCGTGATAAGGCCCCAGACCGCCCTTTCCAAATGCAAGTTTCGCTACACATCCCCTTTTCCAAACAAGTACCTCCAGTTCTCACCTCTCTTTCTTTTTACCCCTCCGTGCTTTCAAAGCTGAACTCGTGCTTCTGTTGAGGGGCCTCTTCTTCAACAAAACGCGGCAAATACAGCATCAATACAACGACAATATTCAGCATTAATAACACTGTTTTGGTTTGAAATTCTGTAATCCATCTTCACTCACAATCACAACAGACCTGAAACTGAACCAAAAAGCAGTGATTCAGCTTTTTTATCTTCTTAGAAAAAATTGGTATTAATTCAATGATTCCGCAAGGATGAGGGGGGGGGGGGGTGAGTTAGCCTTCATGAGAACTCCGAGGCCGGTTTGCCTGGCCATGGAAATGGTAGTGGCAGCGTTGCTGCACCATTAACGACTAAGTCGCTTTTAGACGCTTGCAACTCATAATCGTAGCTGGAGGTGGGAGGATGTCATAAGAGGGCTCTGCTCCATACGCGCCCAACGTATCCAACTCAGCCTTACACAACGAGACTTCCAATTTCTTTGACGTGCCCATGAGAAAAAAATACGGAAAATAGACAGTCAGGTCCACCAGGCTATGCTGAAATAATCTAAGCGAAATCAGCGCTGTTATTACTCGAATTTGTAAATAAAGTATACGCCCAATCGTCCAGCGCTTCCCCCACAATTCTGTCAGTTTACAGCAATGATGGGAAACTTTGAAAAATTCCAGTTTTTGTCCGAAGGCCAATTGATGCTAGATGTTAAAAAGAAGTAAATAATCATGGATGAAGAGACAATGTGTAAAGGTTTAAGAGGGAAAAATAAAGAAGTAGTTTAACATCCGCTTCGCACGTGCCCTTAGACGGACGCTCGGAAGTGACCTCCCTTTATTAAAAGCCACTTTGAGTTATAGCTTTACAATGTTGTGTCCAGCACCTTGGAGGTGATGAGACGCCATAAATTCCCTCAAAGTGTAAAAGCACTTCAAGTGCCCAAGTGCAGCTTGGCTGCGGTCAGCGTTTTTTTTTTTGCAGAGGTGTAATGATGAATGAGAAAAATCTTAGACGAGATTAATTCTAGATCGTCAATCATCCCGTTGGCAAGCAATCCCTCAGCTAACGACAGGTCCAGTGAAAACCAAAGGGAAACAATATCAGGAAGTCTCTCACATAGCACCACGCGTCGCGTTATCCTTGAGTCATTAGGTATTTAGATCTTTTGGCTGTGGCCAATACGGTAAGCTGGAATGCGAATACGACATCACGAGAGCCTGAACCTGTTCCTGTTGCTTTGAAGTGGTGCAAACTTGCCTCGCTTTCATCTTACTGTGAACTTATTCGGAAACTTTCCTATGACTGGAGTTGGACACGTCATTAACATTTTGTTTTTACAACTAAATAATCATTTTACTATGCATGAGAGGGATTGGTATATGTGTCTGTGTGTTCAACTGGAGACTGAAACAACTCCTGCACCAGCAATCACAGGATTTTTTGAAATGTTATGAGGGATGGAGTAAGGAGACATCGATGGTGGGAGACCAGAACTGATAATGACTGATAAGGAGAGATGTGCTGCGAATTTTATTCACAAGAAATGTATTCCGTGATATTAAATCGCACCCCACGATATCCAGATAGGTTGACTTGATATATGGGGCAATAGTTATCTTAGCTGCACCTATATATTTCACACCCCCATGGTGCGCTCACGGGCTACATCTGTTTGGATCTACTCCGACACCACCCACTTGAGCTCCCCTTTTGATCAATCGAGCGAAATGAGTGGTGTTTGAGTGGTCTTGGGCAGGTGTAGCCCCGTGACAGCGCAAAAAAAGTACAGCCTAGATGGGTTTTCAAGGAACTCCTGCCGCAAGAGGTAGATCGAGCTATCTGGTTATCGTGAAGTGTCCTTTAGGTGTGTTCAGTGCAGTTGTTTCTAAAACAGGGGAAAAGTACTCTTGAATGTATATTTTAACTATTCTGACCGAATTCTACTGTTCTTTACTTGCTTTGCTTGTTTTCTTTGTGTTGTCCATGGTTGAGCGTGTTCTAGATTCGAACTTCTTCCCATTATGTATGACTGGTCTATTTTTTTTCGAGGTTCGCGGAAAGTGTATTTCAACTAGAAATAGTTGGTTTCTACTACGCGCCGATATTATCTAACAATTTTTGATTGTTATGGTTTTCGTGTAAATTTTTGAAACCAAATTTCTTCCTTTGTGCGACGGCTTCGCTGGCACACAACATTTTATAAACATAACATGGTACACAGGGTGCAAAATGGGCTCATTTCAAATGCTATTAGCATAGATACTGCATATTTTGTATTACATCACATTGATACTTCACGTGATGTGCACAGTAATGTGCGCCAGCAAAGCTGTTCCCATATAATTATCCTTCTCTTGTGCTGGTTATAGTGCAGGCTGAGAGGCTCCCGCTGTGGTCTGGTCTCGTGCACGTGAATCTGGACGTGGATCTGATGTGCTGACTGGTACTGGCGACCTACAGCTTTCATTATAGGCTGGTTTGTACAGGCTTTGTATTTAGCGTAAAGGCTTGCAATAGGTAGATACAACTAGGATAAGGTCACCTTAAAAAATTAGGACACGTTCTACGGAGGATGGCACCATCTCGATCATCGTCGGTGCAAGGGCTCTATAGGGCATTTTGGGCAGAACTCGAGGAAACCGAGGTCGCCTTTTCACCAATGACGACCAAGATGGCGCTCGCCACTTAGCCAACGTAGATTGTGCCACGGAATAAGAGTTAAAAGCGAGCCGGCACGAGATTAATAGGTCCTTCCAAAATGGTAAGTCGAGAAGCCTACCTCAAAAGAAAGATTATTGATTCATTTTGGATTTCCGCGTGAAAACAGGACACGTGCATAAAAGGATCACCATTTGACAGAAATTGCAACGGCTTTCTCTCCGATCTATTAGCTACAATCTTCATGTAGCGAATGTAGTACATGCCATTAATAGGAAAAGACATGGCATAATAGAAACTAAAAGCCCTCAGCATTCCAAGGCTGCTTAAGTTTCAGGAACTATATAGCTTAGCATTGCCATTGCCAGCTCAAGTTTAGGTATGATGGTGGTAGAAGGACACTCCTATGAAATACGATGTGCCACAAAATCTTCAATTGTTTTTAATAAAAGTTACGAGAATGCTGGGTCATGGGTGGGAACGTTCAATTTCTTCATGATTTCACAGAGTAGGATAGAGCTCTGCGGGAAATTTTCTTTATTTAGGTTCTGAAAATATGCGCCATATCACGGACAACAAAATAATTCTCAGAACCGTTGGAAGAATGGGTAGACGCATGCACTTGCGAGCTATTGAAGAACAACCTTAATTCATCTTCACTATGATCTAGCCGCATAAGTTGTCTAGCCCTCTGAACGACCCAAATTGGATGTTAGGTGGCACAGCAGTGATATATGTAGACCAGCGAAAATTCTAATTTTTTGGCTCTTCACACTATTTCCAGCTACTGGTACATTTGCCATAGTGCCTAATAAAAAATAAGGTGAAAAGAACAGATAAAAGGACGAATAATATAAAAGTTTTTGGCATAATCAATCCCCCTTCTGGGGTGCGCCGCTCATTTCATATCCATTCAGAGTCGTGGTGGCAGGTTGGACCATCCTGTACCATGACTTGCGGGGGCCACCTGACGTACGACTCAGAGCTTTTATCCTCCCGGCCGAGTTTAGTACCAATCTACCTACCCCGAGAGGTGGAAGACATGATTGGCGTGGGCGAGCCTGATTCGGTATTTGATTATCTCACCTTGAGAAGCAAGTCAGCACCTGTCAGTAGACGATGTATCTGCTCTCGAAAAAAAAACAGATAGTCAATTAATAACACAACTGCAGAACGTCAATTCTGTGATGTATTCTCTGTGCTTAGTTGTACATCTGCTAAATTCAAAATCTATAACAAAACATATCAGAAATTACGATAAATAGGAAAAAATAATCCAATGCACTATATCGCAACACCTCAAGGTGGATAAACTCCTACCTTCAGCAGCAATCACTGTTAATTGAGCGGCGACTAATATGTACGAAGGGTGACTAACGCTACCTAGTTAGGTTAACGGTACCGTGGGAGTGGGGAAGGGGGGTAGGGGGGGGGGGAAGAAAGGAAAGCGTATTAGGAAATACCACCTTCCGTCAACGATCATTCGAGTTCATGTGAAGCCAGCAGGGCACCCCTAGGCACTTCAGTACTACTACCCCTTCTTTTTCACTACCAGTAACTACTGCTGGATTGTATAGTAGTTGCAATGAGTTTTATTGTTATGTATTTTTAACTGAAGCAAAAAAGTATTCATTTCACATTTCCTCACATGGGTTCGCGGTAAAATACCCTTCGCTTCTCATCTGCCTTCTGAATGTTTAGATTTTAGTGCTTATCTCTGACCTCTGTCTCCTGACAACTATCCCTTCTCTCTGGTCGAAATGACCCCTGCCCCCCCGCTCCCGCTGACGAAGACTACTCTCGGTGTACCCTGATGGTATAACTCGCGTTGAAAAGCGTGCTAACTGCACGCTTCAGTGGCTGAGTTGCCTGCTGTCGAACAGAGTTGGCTGACCCTAGTGCCATTTGATCTCCTGTAGGGCACATTTTATTTCATTCATGATGTTGTAAAGCACGTGAAATAACAAACAGGAACAAACATCTGAAACAATGAAAGGGAGAATAAGCGAAAGAGTGAGGAAAAGGTGTCTATGGTAAAAAACAATGAATTTACACTCAACGTCTTGGCAAGGTGTCGTGTGCGCAACTGCGGCAAGTGTGCAAATTGCAACTAGTATTGTAGGCAAAAATTGCTCCTCTCGTTGTATTTAACGGTAGGGCAGTGTCAATTCACATCTATTGCTGATGTTATTTGCTTCGACAGTCCATTGCCTATCATACTGTCATTCATTTTTCATGCCAGATCAAGCATGCATCATTGCTGATAGCCTGGAATGAAAGTGCTTATACACTTCTACGCAGGGCACTGCCAGGTGTCGAGGAAATGAGCCTCTTCAGCGTGACTCCCCTCTACGACGACCAAATACGATCCCTCCCTTTTTTGACCTCTACAATGCCAACAACTGTTGTCTGATTGTATAGATGCGATGTGTTTTATTGCAACATCTTCTCATCTGTTTATCTACAGTTTAGATTTTGGTGCTTATCACTGAGGTTACGACCTCTCCATATCCTATCCCGTCATATACCACCCCCCGTGAAGGAATCCTCGACTCTCTGTGTACCTTACTTCTATGTTGCACACTGCTGACTATCAGATGTAAACTGTCCTGCTATATGAAACATGAGGCAAAAATATCGACCGTCTGACAATACCATGCCATACGAATCAAAGAGAATTACGTGGATTCTGCGCTGAGAATAGGTGATCAACAGGCGTTTCATTATGTGACCCTAGAACCTGACAAGATCACCGACAACCTATACACACTGACGAAAACTGCGAGAGAAAGCGTCCCTCGTGCAAATCTTTCTGAGCTTCGTCATAATAGACTTCCGGGGATCGAATACATAGTGAGGAGTAGTGCGGGTCTCGCGCTTCACAGCAGTTCAAAAAAGGTATAAAGATTTGTGCTACCTGGGGGTCATTGCGGTGAAAAAAAGGTGAAGCTGTAGAGACTGTTCTGAGACCACTGCTGCCGTGATTACGCCTTGCGAGCAGGAGCTGCGTCTGCTGATGGTCATTCGAACTGTGCCCGAAATGATGCCTCTTCATGGTGAGTACGTATCCCTTGCTGAAATCGATGTGGAACGTTTGCTGATTTGTTTTGACTCGAATATCGTCGGATTTGTAGAGTTGAGCATTACGAAGTGCGAAGCCTGCTCTACTGCCCACAATGCTGCTTCTTCTGCTTCCAAACCTACTCATATTTATTTATTTATTTATTTATTTATTTACTTATTTATTTATTTATTTATTTATTTATTTATTTATTCATGCGTGCTGTGACGCAACCGTCATCATGAAACACAAAGCTATAGGCTGAAACAGACAAGAGAATAGGGGACACCACCAGTTTGAAAAACAAGGTGCTTTCTAATTTCAGAAGACTGACTGATTCTCTTGATGCATTGATACCATAAATACTATGAGTGATTCTCGCAACATGAGTTTGAGATTCGGAACACTCCTACACTCAAAATCCGTTGGCCGATAAAGCAGCATTTCTAGGACGTAGTTAAAGTAGGAAGTGACATGAAGCCGTCCACAATACCGAATAAGTGTACCACTTCACAATGTTGTGGAGCCTGTAAAGTCGAATAGAGTTCGGTCTTGAGATATGTGGGATGTGCATCGCAACAAATGTCAGCACATCCACAGGAGTATCTTTCAAAAACACGAGACTATTTGCATGGTGATCATCTACGAACCACTGGAGTTGTTTTTATCCGCTTTCTTCGTCATTTTGTTCAATTCAAAGACGATCGTATGCATTCTGGTGGCATGTCATGATGTATCTGTTATAAATATTTGTTAATCACTGTACCAGCCAAATTCTTGTTGGTACCTCCTTTCCTCTCATTATGGTGGAGCATTGTTGAGGTCGACACTTTTGTTGCACACTGTATTAATGGCTAGGCGTCTGTCGGTGTGTGCTTTTGCGTTTCGCCAAAAATTCAGCCCTCAGGTACTAGCAGCCACAGGACCCTGATTTTCCGAAGAGTTACCCATCCTGCTATACCAGCTGAGTCTACGTCGCGTATGCACGGTACTGGCGAGGAGCGAAGCGATAGCGCCCTATTCTGTATATTTTCCATCTGCGTCACTGGTCTCATTCATCGGTACGGACTGCTTACGATGCTCATTACAAAAGCACATCGATAAAGCTCTGTGGTCTATTCCACTACATAAACGACCCGTCGCGCAAAAACCGATATTTTCCATCAATATCAATCGCTGATTCGTGAGAATTCAACTTCGGTGATTCGATACGTATCTCATCCCTTTCCTCATTCCCACAAAAACGCAAATTCCACGATTCCGCATTTCCACAAAGACGCTAATTCCACAATTCCACACTTTCCTTTCTCTTATCCTCTCGTCTCTTCGTAGCATGGAAATCGATACGTATCTGATGCTTTCCGCATTTCCACAAAAACGCAAATTCCGCAGTTTTTCCAATCGATACTTATCTATTCTTCTTTCCACAAAAACGCAAATTCCAAAACTATGAACGCTACCTTACTCATTGGCATGGTCCATTAGCTGCTTCCAACTTTCTGCACAAGAACCGATATTTTGAATCAATATCCTGGGAAAGGCTCTGCCCACCGTGATCATTTGACATTATTCTTCTTGCTCGAGCTGTCACACATCATTATACCTTTTCCGGCTCTTGGACCGCTCTGGAGAGTAATTATGATTTTTATGGTTTATAGTGAGCACGTTGTGGTCTTTTGCATGCTCCGCCCATTGTGGGGCGGGTCTTCACACATTTCAAATATGTTCAATAAGGCTTGGCTACTGCTACTCCTTTTCCGATTTTTTCAGTTTTTCAGCTGCTCCGCCAGGTCGTCAGCGTTTCTGATGGACACCGCTTAGCTGTAGCATGCGCCGTTCGCTGCTACAAACACCCTGATTTATATTTGATCACTTTCTACCGTCGTCCGAGCTCTTGCAAAACGAGTTATAGAATTTTCCACATGAACCAAACACGTGTGCGGAGTTCCACGACGCTCGCGCCCTCCGGACATTATGCACCATGCGCCACTTACATAAAATTTACATTTCTCGCTTGTTGTGATGCCGAATTTGAGGATGACAGACAAACGAACTAAAAAATGCATCAAGTTCCTGATTTATGTATAGATATGATAAGCGGCTAAGTGTCTGTTGGTAAGTATCTGTGTGCTTAACATGAAATTCACTATTCATATATTAGCCGTCACAGGATCCCAATTTTTTTAAAGATTTGTGGAGGTAGTATGGGGACACCAACGGTAGCTGATAGGAACTGATAACGTCAGATAAGAAGGGATTTGCAGCGAACGTTGTCTGTGGAGGAAGAAAATGTGTGCCGCGGAATAAGCTGGGCCTCCTACATCTTTTCCAAAGTGTGTAGCTTCTGTGATTTTGTTCAAATAGGGAGCTTCTCTGAATGTGCGCCTTCTGCTATCTATCCAAATCTTGCACTGCTTTTCAAATGAACAGCTACTTTTGCAAATCTGCAGAATCTGTGGTTCCCTTTGAACACTGAGTTACTTTTTGATAAATTTAGTTTAATATGCGTATAAAGGAAGCTGGAGGGGCCACGAGGAAGGGTAAGACGGGAAGAAATGATCGTTCTGAAATAAAAATTCGAGGTCAAAAGCGAAAATCAGCGAGAAAGCGGAATTCAAAAGGGCGACGTAGTGTCTGTATTCGCATCTCCCGCACATCACCTTTTGAGTTGCTCGCTATAGGAAATGCCATTTGTTGTCTCGCAGGGTGTACATCGTTCATTCGTAATGATGTGAAATAAGTGAAGCAACGAACAGCAGCAGTCGAGTGAAGAAATGGTTCCGGGAAACCTACACTTGACGTCTTAGAGGTCTCCATTGTGCAATGGGTGCAATCTAACGAACTTTAAGCGTTGCGGTAGGTCTTACACCGTAAGCCAAAATAGCCACCAGCCGCTACCTTTAACTAACTCTTTTGACAAGCTCTGCAGTTTCATGTGAATACGCTAATGCTTCATTCCATCATACTGCGTCATATACACGTAAAACCAGCTTGGCTGGTGCACACTACCGCGCTTGCCACATGTCGAAGTGATTACAAATAGGTCGATCTATACTGGAAATGACTAAAATCAGTCCCTTCTGCACTCTACCATGCGGAGCGCGCAATATCGTGTAATACATCTGCTGTACTCACCGCACCTACGTCTACCGACCTTCATAGTTTCAGCTCATTATCGAGCATTATCCATTGTTCCTTTTAGAAACAATGAAGTTCCTCAAAAATGGCAAATTTTTCATCCTTAAACTGTTGGTTTCTGGTGAAGTGGATTCGAAAGATACAGTGCTCTGCATAATAATACAGCCACCCATGAGTTGTCCAAAAACTCTCTCAATTTGTACACCTTTCACCAGTTGTTTTCCTTCAGATTGTTCTTTCTAATGAGGAAAAGGGTTCAGCTATGACGTTCTGGACGGCTACCAGCACTATCGCACGAGGAATAGACTTAATTCTTCAAAAAGAACATCAGAGGAGGATGTGTCATGGTGTGGGATCAAATGATCATTCGAATTTTTGTTTCATTCTCAAAAGGAGGAACGATCCGATGACCGAGTCTTTATGCACCGTACCCTTGTCCGTTTTGCGTTTCGGAATCTTCACCAAAACTTGTTTTCATGCAAGGTAATGGGCCATTCCATGTCAAATGTAGCATTCGATCATGGTGAAGCCGTCACGTAATGGACCTTCTGAACCGCATGACGAACGGCCCCGACCTATATCTGCTGGAAGATTACTTGGAGTTTCATGGTGAAAGGAATTCAGGCCGATTGGAAGAAATCAAAGAGTTTCAAGAGACGGACGTCGAAGCGTGGCAGCAAGTGGACTAAACATATTTTGGAGAACCTCATGTGGACCTAAATCATCAAAATTTGTGACTATTCGAAGCAAGGGAGGACCAGAAAATCGTAGATTCAGCGCCTTCCTCTTTATGGTGATTTCTCGGTTAATGAGTGCCTCAATCTACTCGGTGGCTGTATCATTCTGCATAATAGTGAAGCAACATTTTCAAAACGAATTTTTTTCAAAACTTTCTAAACGAAGAAGAAAATTTTCTATGTTTATTAGCTAAAGTTTGGTGTTGGTGCACGAACGCACGTCAACACTGGCGACTCTTTTTACCAGGAGAGTTTTTCCGAATCACTGTGTAAACAAAGTTTTCAATCAATTTAGAGGTGGCTGTAACATTGTGCAGAGCACTGTAAGTTGGTGAGTGGAGGCAAGTTCCAGTGATAATTCAGAATATTCTGTTGATTGAATCTTCTATGTTCTTCCCACTATAGTTTTTCACGGAGGTTAGCTCTGATTAGAAATGCTCCTATGTTATTCAAACCCACGCAAGCTATAAAATTTAATTAAAGCTGAGAATACAAATTCAATGAAAGCTGAGAATACAAAGCCTCCGTGATGTACATTTTGTAGTTTTCATTACCACCAGACCGTGTTTACTGAGATTCTGTTGTGCTTAAGTTTACAGTATTCACATTCCATATTTCAGATTTTTTACTGATTTACTTTACAACATCTGCTATACTGCCTACTAACAGGCTGATGAAGCTCGTACATCGTCGTTAAGACTTTTTTCTCGTTACAGCTCCGGAGCTAAGCACTGGGTGAATATAGTTGTGGACGAAGGTAAACGACAAGGAAATCAATGTGAATGCCACTCTGAGCTATGTGCAGACAAAGCTTCCTTGTCCAATCATAATCACTATAGGGAGTAGCGTATTTCACCGATGAATTGCATTTTCGTGATCGAGGCAGTGAAACTTCCGAGCTCTCCGCGCTCAGCAAGCTCCACTTCAAAAAATATTGTGCTCGATTTCACTTACTATGCATCCACGATCCTGCCCACAAGTTTTTCGGCCTTTAGAGCTGAGTGCCTCCGAGATAATAATTTGCTTATCCGACTTAAATACTATTCAGTAGCACGTATGTGTAGGAGAATGAGTGCATCAAAGTGATCATCAGATACATGCAAATTGCTTCATGAGCGCTGTACATGCAGCAAACGCTTGCAGTAGTAAGTTTCCGTGATTAGCCCTTTACAAGCTGAATTGAATGCATTAAAAAGGACCCATTCGACATGTAGGTAGGGTTAGATCCTGAATCATAAGCCTTTTAGCTGCATTCTGATTTTATTATTGATTTTTTACGTTCATTCAACACAATATACGCCACCAATGTCTGCTATATATTGCCAACGTACAACACCCGCCGTAAGTTCTCAAAAATAAACGTGGAAAACGCGGATCCGCGTTTTCCGCGTTTCTTCATTATAACTTCATTTCTGTGCATAATTTTAATATAAATCAGTATACCACTGAACTCACATCGTCAAGCTCTATAAAATGGCTCTTCAATCAGAAAATTTTCATTTCGATCACTTCACTGTCTCAAAGTGCCAGTGGGCACTCATCTGCGAGCCACGCTCACTTTAATTATAACCAGCAGGCAAATGTGTCCACTGACAGCATTCCGCAATTTTTGAAAATTCCTTATACCGAGTAAGCAAAACACAAAGATTCCTGTTCTTTTTTTAAGAGTGAGATCCTTTCGATAAAGTTTTTACCAAAAACCGCTTTCAGTTTCAGGCCTCTTAGCAAAATCGTGTGAAAATTTCCTGTGCAAATGAGGACTTTGGGAAATTTTGTGTTTTGAATTCTGATAGAAATTTCATTTACCCTCAAAAAATCAATCATTAGGTATCCCTGTTTCACGCAAGTGATACAGTTCATCTCCTTAGTCCGACCCCTTGATATCCTCGTAGTTAGCTGACTTATTAGAATAGGTGAGATAGTGTATCGATTGACCTCTTACAATGATATAATATATCCATTTTCACGCAGCCACTGTATCTTTTTGACAATTGCTATAGTATTGGGCAGATTATAGCATCGAGACATAGTTTCCTTTATTTACATTTTGTACCATTTTCACAATCACATACTGAAAGCTCTGCGAGCTGCACCCATTCATGGGGCCCACTGAATTTGCATCTGCTCTGTACAATATTTATAGTAGTGTACAGTGTCCCAGTTAAGGCTAGTGCGTACAATTGGAGATTATCAACAATTGCCGATGGAACAAAAGAAGCAGTTTTTACATTTCCCTTTGGCCCACTTTTATACTCACTCCTCAACATGAGTATTTCCAAAGGATTCAGAAAGTATCAGCTGGCTGAATGAAATTTGTGGGTGATATTAGATAATAAAGCAACTCGGGCCCTATTGCTGTAAAGTGATCAATACCATGAAAAATAGTAGATACGACACAATGGCTACGTGGAAATGGGGTATCAGTGCAAAAGGCCGATCAATACAGATCTCATCCTTCCCAATATGCCAACTAATTACGAGCAGATCGAGGGGTCGAGAAAGAAGATCGAGAGCTCGGTCAAGGAGATAACCTGCACGGGTTTCAAGAGTTACGGAGAGTCTTATTATAGTAAGTGATTCTTGAGCATAAATAAAATTCTCATCTAATTTTAAACCATAGGGCTTTTCAGGTCCTCACTTCGGCAGATAAGTAGAATTGGTTTTCAGATGAAGGCCTGAAAGTGAAGGCGGTCTTTTGGAAAAGCTGGTTTCAAACGATTACTCTCCGGAAAGCTCCACAATTTGTATGGTTCTCATTTAGCATGGGATACTTCTTCAAAAATTGCGGCATGCTGTCGACGCATTTGCCTGCTGGTTATAATTATAGCTAGCGTGGCTCGCTGATGAGTGCCCACTGGCACTTTGAGGCAGTGAAGTAAACAAAATCAAGATTTTCTAGTCTCTGAAGTCACCGTCTTGTAGAGCTTTAGAAATTATGCATTGAAAAGGAGTTATAATAAAAAAACAAAAAAAAACGCAGATCGTTTTCTGCGTTTATTTTTGAAAACTTAGGGGGGTATTGTATGATGATGCTGAATGTCATGGTGCCATTATTTATGGATATTAGCCATGAGATCATCTCAATTAGCGTGTGGGTTTTCAGCAAGGTGAATCAAAGGATGAATGTAGATGACCGTAGGATAGACGCATGAAGTTAGTGCTATGGGTTGGTGAAGAAAACTGTCTGCTCAAGAGGGTCCCATTTTTCGTGAAGTTGATTGGCAATAGAGATCAAGCTTCAACAGAAGAAGTGAAATATGAATCGTTTCCCGATTGCCTCTACTACCACACAATCAACGATAGGCTTTCGCAGAAATGCAAAGATGGGAGATAGAAGCTACCAGTGAATAGCCTTTTCCCTGTTCCAGTAACCATCTCAAAGAAGCCTCTTTGGTGAAACAGGACTCTGGCTGCACAGCCCAGTTGCCATACGGCATCCACTTATTAGCCACCACTTATTACCCTTTGTGTTGAAGAAGAGATACAATAGAAGTCAAGGGAAACATGCTGACGCCTTCACTGCACCAAGGTGTGTGTCGTTAGGACAGAAAACACGCGTTACGGCGTGCTGAGCGATGATGTGAACTGTGTATGCCTGCCATATTGGATGAGTACAAAAGCGATGACGGTACTATACACTTAATTCTAGCCGTGATCCCCTCAATTCTTGAATGGTACGCAGCCCTCATCTTGCGCCATCTCATACGCGCCAAACGCAGCCACGCAAATTTTCTGTCTTGACGTCACACACCCGTGCGTAACCACATGTCGGGATTCGCGTCGCGCCGTGCCGCGAGCGACTTCTGCGCGAGAGCCGACTGCCATTTTTGGAATGGCGTGTAACTGCGTAAGTAGGGCGGCGACCGTATCTACGCCTACGCATAATCATTTCGCCGCTATACTGAGCTTATTTCTAAACTGTTTACGTTTCATTAGACCTTATTCAGTTCAATTCACTCGTGATTGATGACAAAATTTTTCGTGTATTTATTTGATTTCTTGTGCTACGTGACATCCTTACTTGTATATCAGCACGATGACACAGCAAAAATAGAAAAGCTTTTGTCTCAGTCTGAGGAGAGGGAGCTGCAAGGTGAGCGAAACCATTTACTTATGCGAAAGCGGACTTTTGCATTATGGCGGCAGAGGTTCAATCATCACCAAGCTCCATCCCATCTCGGCCGTGCTGCGCAAATGCCCGGAACGCACTGCGTTTCAATTCGATACAGTAGAATATATATAATTTACATCTTAGTACGATGCTTAAAGCAGGTAAAGTCTGTGCGAGCAAAAATGATGCATATAAGCAGTATGCAGGCATAGAAAATGGTATGAATGCATGCAAAACACTGTTGACAACAATGGGTGAACTGAAAACATACAAAATAGACTAAATTGAGCCGAAAATTACCTGCTGGAATAAAAGCAATTCGAAAACAAGCCCAATATAGCGACGAAATGACATGAAACGGGCATGGACACGGTCGCCGCCCTTCTTGCGCACTAGGACGCGTTCCCACCGAGGGCAGCCATCTCACGCGTAAGCTTTGGTAGAGCACGCCGGAGAGCGAACCTGGCATACATAACCGGTGACGCCAAGTTGTGAACTGAACTGCTGCGTGCTCAGTACATGTGGGGAAGAAAATCAAAGACATTGAAAGGGGTACATTTGGCAGATTGTGGAACGTGAGCGTAGTTGTGCTCGACATTGTAAGAACAGATAATGAATGAAATAGAACGGCAAAAAAACATCAAGAACCCCAAAACCCCTTCTTTCTCTCGCTCCTATGAGTCACTAGCAGGGGTAGACTGCAGAAGAGAAGCTAAATCAGCCGGCCGCCGGCAACTCGCCCGGCTGATGAAGTGTAGAATGACACACCGTGAGGCGGGAGCATGATAAGACCCCAAGCCGCGCATTTTCAGTGCTCGTCACATATCACCTCCTCTGAAGTGGAAGGCTTGCTTTCAGAAAACATGTCTTCCCAGTTCTCACCTTCTCCTTACCACTCCCGGTGCCTTTAATGTTTACAGTTCTTCGCGAGTTCATTGCAATGTTTCACTACTGTAGTCTTCCTGGTGCGGGGCCACCGCTACCAGACTCACCTTCTGCAGCTCATACGCTTATATAAGGTCGGTACATAGATGACTTAGCTGAATTTTTAGCTTTACTGGCGTAAGCCAAATGTTAAACATATAGTTATCTGATAGTAGGCAATCCTGCTATCAATCAGTAAAGAAAGTTTTTCGATCGGTAGCATTATTTTCGTTTGGCGTATGCTGAAAAATAGAAAATCAAAATATTCATTTTCGTCAAATTTTGCTTTATTATTTCCGTAAAGGAAAAAACTCATCGCAAGCTCACAAAAAGTCATGTGCTGTTTATGGTACCGAAGCCTTAATAGAATGGCGGTGCCAAAATTGGTTTGCCAAATTTCGGTCCGGTGATTTTTCTCTCAAAAATGAGAAACGCTCTGGTCGTTCAGTTGAAGATGACAACGACCTAATCAAGGCAATACTTGATTCGGATCGTCACAGTACAACACGTGAGATTGCAGAGAAGCTACAGGTATCACGTACATGCATTGAAAAGCATTCAAAACAACTTGGGTACGTGTCAAAACTGGATATATGGGTTCTTCACGAACTGAAGGAAACGCATTTAACGCAACGCATTAACATTTGCAATTTGCTAAAGAAACGTTATGAAAATGATCCTTTTCCAAAAGAAGCATCACGGGCGATGAAAAATGGGTTGTTTACAATAATGTCCAGCAAAAAAAATCGTGGAGCCGCCCAGGTGAACCAGCTCAAACAACGGCAAAAGCTGATATTCATCAAAAGAAGCTTTTGATGTCAGTTTGGTGGGATTACAAAGGAATTGTCTACTTTGAACTCCCACCACCCAACCGAACGATCAGTTCTGATGTCAACATTGCACAATTAACAAAATTAAGCACTGCAGTTCAAGAAAAGCGACCCGAATTACTTAATCGAAAAAGTGTTGTATTCCATCATGACAATGCAAGGCCATACACATCTTTGGCCACTCGGCAAAAATTGTTGGAGCTAGTAGGGATGTTTTGCCGCATCCACCACAAAGTCCTGAACTTACACCATCGGA
Organism: Trichostrongylus colubriformis; assembly: GCA_963978905.1. Classification (NCBI taxonomy): domain Eukaryota; kingdom Metazoa; phylum Nematoda; class Chromadorea; order Rhabditida; family Trichostrongylidae; genus Trichostrongylus; species Trichostrongylus colubriformis. Next base: position 8,503,151 of record OZ022256.1, read on the forward strand.
TAATTTTTGTTTCGATCATTGCAAAACTCTCTGAGTGGTAAAAATCTCAGTAGTTATGATGAGGTCAAACCGTACCTGACTCAGTTTTTTTACTGATAAAAACCACAACTTTTATGAAAGCGGAATCATGATGCTACCTGAAAGATGGCAAGAGGTCAATGATTGATAAATATGGGCAATGCATTACAGAATAAAGCTATGCAGCTCTTTGAAAAAGGTTTTCAATTTTCTAACAAAAATCCGCGATTCATTAGTTGCCAACCTAATATTTGTAGCGGTTCACCTTTGTATCTAGTTTTCCAGAGCTTGACAACACCTCCGTTTTCGCCATTAAAGTAATAATAGTCAGATTAGAAATTGTCATTCACGTTACCGTCAACTGCAATTATAGTGGGAGGTCTTTTGTCTTATATAGTGAAAGTTCTGTCCTGGAACCTAAAGCCTTCAGTGGCCTCTTAGAAATTTTTGCTCCGCAATTCATGTTCCTGATAAATGAAAGTGGCAAGCTCAGAAGTAAAAATAATTCATCTGACCCTTTTCATTCATATTGAGAGGTAGCTTGAATCACCAGTGAACTTATATTTCATGCGACTCCACATATCAAGGCGTTGAAAAAGTAGCGCTGTAGAACCATTAAGGATTGGTTTAGCTGAATGGGTTCGTTTAGCTCTTGGATATACATACCAAAGTTCCTGGCTTTAATCAACCCTTGTTGCAATGCACCGCCAATTCCAGAACCTTGGTGGCGGGAGACGCCAATTCCAGAACCTTGGTGGCAGGAGAATGTGGTTTGGCAAATGCAGTGACTTGCGGGGACCAGCCGATGTAATTTACGCCAGAGGGATGGCAGACTCGTTTGGGCGGGGCAAACATTGATGCGGGATCCCATCCCCTTACTGTGTATGAGTGAATTGCGAGCCACCTGTCGCTTTTAATACATGGCATAGATAAAGCAGACATCTAGAGCAATTTGTCACTGTACCTATATATCACAATAGCTGTTCGCAATTTCTGTAATTTTTTTTGAGTACTGTGCGCTTAATATATGCCCAGAATATTTAGACAAACAGAAAACATAAAAGTGATCTGCTTCAACCGATATTCATGTACCCGTATGATATACCACTCATTTTGCAAATATTTTATTTTATTGTTTCACCACTCAGCATGTTGACAAACAGCTTCATCGTTTACGTGACGGTGCGATCTAGGTAGGTATCTTTGATGGTGAACTCTTTGTGCCATTAGTTCGATGGGAAATCTTCACTACATTGCACGCGAATCCTCGCCAGTGTTTGCAAAGTTGTATTCTTGCTACATCTGCCACTGAGCTGAACCTCAAGCTCACACATGCAGTAACAAGGATTCTAAACGTGCACACTGTATGAATTCACCTATACTGCATTTTCCTGCTCGAAGTGTAAGCAGTGTAGTGAAACTGAGCGTGAAACTTCAAGTTCCTGTACGACAGCCTTCGCATATTCATTTTATTTCAATTTACAAGCTGCTTCTCTTTTTAGAACCTCGAAGTCCGTGCAACATCCTTACTGCACTGGTATCGTTCATTTGCAGCGACATTCTGCAAATGTCTTCTCAACCGGCATCTGCCATCTATCACAATCTGTTAGTTTGACAAGTAATCTAGAAAGAATGATTTATCAACGCTTCCGCGCTGTGAACAGTGGTGTGTCGGGAGGTTTTATGGCCTTTCCAAAGAAAAAGAATCGGCATAGGCACCTTGGAAGAGCTCTGAGTGAGGACTCCCTGCATTCTGTACAATTGCCATCCACCCCTAATTGGGGCCGCTTCGCACTTCATATACGAAGCAACATTAATTAGATGCGAAGAAGGCGGGGTCGTACCAATAGCTATTCACTCCTACCACAGTACCCCTCAGGACACTATGAGAGTCCTTCGAGAAAATGGTACAACTACTTCAAACAGAGTAGAATATGGTGCAATCGCATTGAAGGGAGTTTCTTATAAAAAGTCGTTCGCCTGAGTATTTCTGAGTGTCAGTATGCACATCAAGCGTATATTTTTGCCCAAGCCTTAGTGGAGAAAGAGAGGGGTTCCTTCACCATCTGGGCTCAGGTTAAGGTGGAGTCCATAGTGGGGTGCTCCCGCCATTGCGATAGCATCTATTAGAATACACAGAAATTATTAAATCCCATAACACCTTGGATAAATCAAACAACCAATAAACAAATTATTAAATCACATAACACCTTAAATAAATCAAACATCGAGCACCAAGAAACAACAGGAATAATTGACAAGATGGAATTATACCAAGGGCAATAGTAATGTAACAAGTAAAAGAAACAATAACAACAATATGATAACGATCCTAGATAAATAACTAATTCAAGCGCAAACTTTGAAGAGATTGTACGCAATCGCACACGAAGAAAACAACAATTCCGCCACGGACGGCAGCGCGAAAGTTTAACGTAACGCCACACACCATAGGAAATGATTTTTTCTCGGCGAAAGAACGACTAAAGCCAAATTCATCACCTATCAAATTCTAATGATCGTAGCCTGTTCAGAGTGGACTTTCATCAAAGCCAAAATTATGTGGGCGAACTCTTCTAAGATCCATTTGAGTAACGGTTTGGGAGCGCTATAGGAAGCTAAAGTTAAGCGGTGGGTGGAGCCTTATCGATGGCGGGTGACGTTTGAACGTTGAATTTGTAATGTATTAGATTGTCGCAAAAGTCTTGTATGATTTTCACGATCATCACTTTTTTATTTTTTCTTCCAACAAACAATAATTAGGCAACAACGTATTCACCGTTGTTATCGACAACACTCTGCCACCTCATAGATAAATCGTTGATTTCCTCCTCCCAGAACTCTGGGCTCTGTGAGTCGAGGAAGTTAGCTATCACCTTTGCAAGCAAGTCATAATCAACGAATTTTCTCTTGGCCAGGGAGGATTCAAGAGGATGTGTAAGGTGATAGTCAGAAGGGGCAATGTCTGGAGAGTATGGCGGGTGGGGCAGCACTTCCCAGTTGAGCTCGTGTAGCTTGGCCTGGGTACTTTTCGCGAAATGGGAGCGGGCGTTGTCATGAAGGAGGGTGACCGCGGACTTTCTCAGGCGCTTTTCTCGAATAGCGACGGCGATCCGCTGGAGCTAGTCGGTGCATACTGAAGCGGGTACTGTGTCGTCTTGTGCCAGCACCTCTTGGAAAACCATTCCTTCCGCGTCCAGAAGCAGCAGAATAGAATCTTCTTTGGATGGAGGTCGGATATGAGCTGCGTTGACAGCTCGCCGTCACGTAGCAGCCAAGCGTGGTGCGTTGGTATCGTATGTACATGTCCCTGCTTTCATCGACCGCAGCCAGATAGACGAGAAAGTCGTTGCGATGCGGGCGGAGCAGCAGCGATTGACACATGCTCGCACGGGCACTTTAATGAGCATCCATCAGGGCATGAGGTCCACTGCGACAGTACCTTCCGCTAACCGGGGTCGTGGAGGCGACGATTCACGTTTATGGGTGCTTATCCATTCCTCTCCGCCAGCTCGCGCATGGTGGTTTCAGGGTCGGCGCGAACGGCGGACAGCAGCGTCACATCGTCGAATGCGTGTGGGCGTCCCGTGCGTGGCTGTTCTTCCATGTCAATCTCGCCGTTGCTAAAGCTGATGAGCCAGCGGCGCACGGTCTCGTAGTTCACACATCCCTTGCCCAATGCAGCGTTGATGGAGTCGCAAGCTTCCGTCGCTTTGCTGCCCCAAGACCACTCATAGTAGGTGACACCGCGCGTTGGGTGGGTATCGACTACGGGCACTGTAGCTCTCTCCACGGAATCTGGTGGGTCAATATATAATTTGCTAAAAAGTTTAGAGAACGTTCCACCATATTCCTGAACCGCCTTGACCTGCCTCTAAATAAGAGTTATTGATCTTTTTGGAAATTACTACAAGACTTTGGGACAACCTAATACTTGAAAGAGCCAAGGTCGAAAAATGCTCAACACGATGTGGTGTTGAGATGGAAAAACATATTTAAGAGAGGGAAATAATTATTAAACTACACCAGCAGGATCACTACTGTGCAGAATAAATTCTGTAGGTTACGAGTATCGACCGATATCGACAGACGGGTGATGCTGCAGAGGTAAAAAAAAGTCCATAAAGCTACGCCATCTCTTCTCATCACCTTCACCGGAGATGTTTTATCTCAGCAGTATCGGACACTAAGTGCAGCTCACAGAAAGGAGTAATTGCGGTCGGCCTACTGAACCCTCCTCCTGATGCTCGCAGTAGCATGCGCCAGCTAACTGGTCCTTGATAAGGAGCTATATTGCACTAGACTTTGGCTTGATGTGAATTACCAAGACGAATATTTTAAAGTCTTGTTCATAACAGGCAATGAAGCTACTAGCCAGTCGTACAATATTTCCACTTGGAAAAGTTCGCCATACATTCAAACACACTTATCTATCATGTTGCAAGGGAAAATCTGGCCGATCTCCCATGTTTGCAAGATGTATCCAAATTTGGATACACAAGGCGCGTCAACTTGGATCAATTTATATGTAGTGACCACTAAATAGATAACAAATTGTTACTTCTATATGTAGGCTTTTTCACAATTCCATGAATCTTTAAACTTATTGGGGCATTTTTTAAATACAGCACATGGTGCTGCAAAAGTGTTGACCACTTGACAAAGACTTACCATATCAATCAGAAGGAAGGTATCAACATGGATTTTGCCCACGACCAGCACACATTTTACAGTGTGTCCCTAGATTCGATAAGATTGCGACTGACGCATACGCACTCACGAAGGCCGTGAGAGAGATAACCTATGTCGTCGGGCGCACGTGATCATAGCGCAAATCGTTCTAAACTTCTGTGATAGTAGACTTCAAAAATCGAATAAATTATGCAGATCAGTGGAGGATTCGCCCTCCGAGTTAGCGCCGACGAAGTGTGGAGCGGGCTAAGATTTGTGCTGTCCGGTGGTCATTGCTGCGACGCGATGAAGCCATAGTGGCTGTTTTGAGACCACTTTTGAAGCGGAACCATGCTTTAATCGCTGGGCTGCTCCTTGCTAGAAGTCATTCGGGCTGGATTCGAGTTGAAGCAGTATCTAGAGGTGTGTGTATATCCTGAAGCATCGTTAAGTGATTTGCTATTTGGCTTAAACTCGAAACTCGTCGGATTTTTGTAGTTCGATACTCGGCCGCTCGCAGAACGGCTCACTAGATTATTTGATTGTTAAAGGGCTCGATTCTCGCGTTTCGAGCAACCTGAGGAGCGAACATGGGTCTTAAAATGTTTCAAATTCGATATGTTCAATCTTCCTCAAATGTTGTCCACTGCTCTTCTATTATTGCACTGCCGCAATCTCTGTTTTCAGCATCCAAAGTGATTTGATACTTCAAGCATCTTGCGTCTATATCCAATTAATACCTATTTTCGGAGCAATTATTTCTCCATTATTCCTACTCGGTGCGGCAGTAGACAGACTGCTGTCTTTAACCATCTTCTAGTATGTTTGCAATGCATGCCTATTAATTTGTGAACAGTGTGAACAAAATTTCTGATCTTGTGGTATCAGGTGAGAAATCAAAATATCTTTCGAAAATGATGAATTCACTCAATTATACTTTGCTGCTGAAACAGTGAAAAGGGCCATCATTGATTACGAAGCACACGATAATCGATCTCCGCACATGACTAGGAAAGTGGCGTGTTAGTAATATTGAGTGATAAGGCTCTCACTCTTTTCATTCGCTAACTGTAATCTACTTTCTGCACCGGTATGTTGCCATAGGATTTTACCCGTTTACGACATCTCGAAAAGACATTCTTCCCATGTTTCTTTCGCCATTTTCTTAGTTCCCTAACGCTGCCGGATGTACCGAATTTAAACGTCACTCTATCAGGAGTCTTCTAAAAGCTCAGAAGCTAAAATACTTTGGAACGAAAAGCCGGAGCGCACTCTCTTATATTGTTGGATTACATAGGAAAATGCTCTAAGAATTGATAATAGTGATGAGTAGTTGTAAACATTCATCTCACACCGAGAAAAGGATCTATTGATGTGCTTTCCAGCAGGCGACTCGCACAATCTTCAAAGCTTTACCTCGCTATGCAAATTCTACCGCAGATGGGGTTTGCAGCTGTTATGTGTGCTACAATACTGCTGTTTCGAAGACCGGATGAGTTCGTTGTTTTAACAGACGTCAGCCGATTATTTTCCCTCGAATTTGATAACAATGCCTAATTTTTATTTTTTATTTTGGTTATTTTTGTTTGTTTTTATGAAAAGTTCACCATGCTTAAAGCAGTGGCCGAACAGTTCATTCCCCATGTAATTTCAAGCTACTCACAGATACGTTTCCTGCATGCTTACGACTCCGATGCGGGGGGCTTTGGAACACATACAGTAGCGCTCAAAAGTCTTCGGCCAAAACTTTTTTGTCATAACTTTTTTTCTACTTGACCAAATTTGACAAAATTTCAATATGTGGTGCCTGAACCTATTGTCAACATTTCCTACTACTTGAGCGCCGCTTGCCACTTTTCATGATTTTTTACAAGAATTTACTACAAGACCACCCAAAAAAAAGTAAGAGGCTTGTTCAAGAAAAACGGCTTTCTATACAAAAACAAAAAGAGCAAGCCTCAGAGAACATTAATATTTTGTAGAAAGACCACGACTTTTGATGACAGCGGCACAGCGGGACGGCATAGCGATGGCATGCCAAAATTAAAAAATTTCATATAACCACGTAACCTACACCGTTGCGCGCCAAAATAGTATATTAAGTATGCAGCGTCTCCGAGTACAACATACTAAAATTTCTCTTAAATCGGTGCAGTTGCAAAAAAGTTACAAGTGAAAAAACCCAAGTGAAAGACCATTTCGCCGAAGACTTTTGAGCGCTACTGTATACGTCAATATGGTCATTATAACATCGTTTCTTATACTTTTGTGTTATGCTTGTTTCGTACTGCTTTTGAGGAAGCTTACTATAAGTGAGTCTTTGACTATACACCATAGCATGCGAGAAATACCAGTTGTAATAAATTCGGCATTAAAGTTTCATAAATTCGTGAGACTCCAAACAGGTATTAGTTTCGATTTTCCTAATTCACTAACAAGCTTGCTAATTAATCATGGCCTGACCTTTGAATCAGAATGTCTTCCTCAATGCACCAATCCTCCACTGCAGGAGCTAATCCACTCCGTGTTAATTTACTAACAACAGTGTGTTGTATGTAACTGTTGTATTTACATCTAAAAGTATCATGTAATACTACCTAAAATGATATTAACACTGTTGCTTGTATGCATAACAAATTGCTATTATTGCTTGTATGCAATAAATTCTCTGGTCGCTCCTTCAAATTCAAACCTTAATTATCGATTCTCGCCAGTAGTGTTGGCTGGAAAAACAAGGTGCATGAGTTTGTAAACTCAGTTTCTCAAAATTTATACATATACATTTATAAAAATTCAATCTAAAATTCAATTTTCAGGTGACGAATACACGAAGAGCATAAATCGATCTCTGATTATAATTAGCCTGACCGTTGTGCTGGGCTATTTCAGTGCGGGGCTTATTGGCATTGCCAGTGGTGCGGGAGTGTTTACTAACTCCTCAACAACCATCAACTTCTTTGTGTACTACATAATCAGGTTATTGACCATTTTGTTCATTTCATTCCCTTGCTGATTTGTTGAATATCAGTATCCCACCAGAAATAAGCATGAATATTAAAGGAAGGGTTCTAAGGACACCATGTCGTATAATGAAATGAGGGTCAGGATCTTTTTTGATCATCCTAATGATCTCAAAAAAGATAGCTCAACTATCATACAGATGCACGGTTGCTCTCAGTTTCATCATGATACTTCATTAAGGACATAACTTTTAAGCTTTTCACAATACGTGGCTATTTCTCTGCTGGTACTTTTCAAGGTCTTTGACTAAATTAGTACATAGAGTGGCTCTGCACCTTTCAGAGATAAGGTTAATTTGAATCCTCTGAGTCACTCACTGCTCAGAAGACTTAATAAAGCAAATTGTCACAAGTTCGCTGAATTACCGGTAAAAACTTCGGTCTTGGACGGAACTCGAACCGGCACTTCATACATTCCGGACATAAATGTTAATCCACTACACTACCCGGACCCCTTTCACTTTAACTGAACTTCTGGATGACGATATTGGCCAACCGTCTAAACACTTTTGTGCTGATAAGTTATTGCGTACATCCCATTCAGGAGGTGAGTTGAGGTGAAAGGGGTCTCGGTAGTATGTTGGATTAGCACACATGCCCGTAAGACAAGGAGTGCAGGCTCGGGTTCAGACCGACACCAAAGCTATTGCCCATATTTTCGCTCACTTGTGGCAACTTTCGCATCGCAATCTATGGCGAAAACCAGCGAATAATAAACATTAAAACTTCGAAAAAACAAATTGCTTTTCAGCAAGGAATACCGAGAAATGTTTGACAAATATCTCGGAATCGGTCGCCTCAAAGCCATGGTTAGCCGTAGTCGTCCTACAGCTGCTCGTTCAATAATTCTCTCGACAGTGGCCAGAAGAAAGCAGATTTGCGCAGCTTGATTCCTTTGCACCACTGGCTCTCATAACGACCTGTGTAGGTAAGGCATCGATGAGAAAGCTACTTTTTTCTTCATTTTGCACTGCAATCTATTAAATTTCCCAATACCTTATGCGAATTCAGACTTTATTGACCGGGAGCAATTGAAAAGTACGTAACAATACTGAAAAAGTTTCGCTACTTTTACGGTAACAAATGTAGTGAATATTATTGTAGACTTTGAAAAGATAGACAGCTGTTCATTCTCTACGCAAATGCTGCATGTCTGGAGAAGACTACTAATAGGACTACAACTCCCATAAAAACACAAAGCGCTCCAAAAGGACGGATGTAAAGGCTAAGCATGAGGCAGGCTCTGGGTTAAACAATTTTTCCGAGATGAGCCCTCTCATTCTGGGACCTTAAAACACTGTCTCATATTGAAACAGATATCAAAAGTTGTGATAAAAAAGTTGCGCGTTGCCCTTATCCTGAAGTTTGCAGAAATGAGATCTTCTCCATGTGCTTATCAGTCATAGATGAGAGGAAGTAGATTTGCATTACCCAAAAGAAATGTATTGTTTATGTATTTTTCATTTAATACCTGAAATTCAGTGACAAACATAAAATGATCGACCATTCCAAAAGCTTCCGCAATACAACAATGACGCAGCTTTCGTAATTGGAAGGTGCTCAACACAACATATGTGGGCATGAATTTAACACATATCATGTAAATATGTGAAATAAGGTGAGACTTGCAAAATTAATTTCAAAACTGTCGAAAAGGCTTTCACAAAATCAATTGTAAAAAATGGTTGCAAAAGTGCTTTGAACTTTATAGGCAAGCTTTCGGCGTCTAGCTCATTTCTCAAGCCTGAAATGGTACACATTGAATCCTATTGTCTCTCAGTAAGATTTAATTTGTACCACTTCACATATTTTTTCACATAGTTTCACATATTTAGATGAACACGAGGCTTCGGAACAAGGCAATGCCCGAGTACAAATCATGTAGGTTGGCATACGCTCAAAACGTTTTTCAAAAAATTTTCACATTTCAGTTGCTCCGCACGTTGATGTACCCTGAAGTGATTCAAATAATTCCTTCACTCAGTTGACCATGTTATGAAGTGCCGGAAAACGACATGTTGGAAAAATTCTTCATTAGGTGGTCGAACGAACAAGTGAACTTACTATTAGGCAAAAGACGATTTTACATGCCCTTAGAATTTGGTCAAATTCTTGGACAAACGAATCGCGTGTACGATCATTTGACAAAGGGGTTATTTCAGGTGATACCAAGATGCAACAGCAGATCAATTGAATTTTTCTCTTATTCGCCCTTTCCAACTATTTTGAGTAGACGTGTTTTGTGCTCAAGCCGATAAGAATTTTGTCATCCTTTTCCCAAACTCACGCCAAAGCTTATCAACCGTCCTGGCTCAGCTTTAGACGAAGACCCTACTGGACTATACGGTTTTTAAAAAAAAGTCGTTCAACTTTGCACTAGGTAGTTGCAGTACCAAATAGATCATAAATTAACGTCATTTTTTTACAAACCATTAGGTCTTTCACTGTGTTTAGCGGAAAACACTTCAACCCTGGGTATGACATGCAAAGACGTCACTTAGTTAAGGTGCCATATCCCTTTCGTAAAAAAAACTCAAAAAACGTAAATATACTCTAATTGCTTACAAAACGAACACTGTTCATCACTTGAGGAGCACTGTGAATGTCGAAAATCAGACACACTTTTCCGCTACATAGTTGCATCAAAAGGTGTCAAGCGATTCAACCGCTTTTATTTTATCCGCACAAGATAAGCCTTCAGTGACCTAGGTGCTACTTTTCAGTGCCAGGATCGTTGCCTTACGTTTTTGTTTACAGTCTCCGTTGGGAGTAACACTCGAAGATTCTAGAATATGAAGTAGAGATGCTAAGTAATATTAGGTTGTCCCAGAAGTCTTGTTGGATTTTTTTGATCATTATTTTTTATTACTATTTCTTCCAACGAACAACACTTGGGCAACAACGTATTCATCGTTGTTATCGACAACAGTCTGCCACCTCATAGGTGGATCGTTGAATCCCTGACCCCAGAACTCTAGGTTGTGTGAGTCGAAGAAGTTAGCTATCACCTTTGCAAGCAAGTCATAACCAACGAATTTTCTCTTGGCCAGGAAGGATTTCAGAGGATGAAAAGGTGTGGTCAGAAGGGGCAATGTCTGGAGAGTATGGCGGGTGGGGCAGGACATCCCAGCCGAGCTCCTGTAGCTTGGCGTGAGAGCGCGCGTTGTCATGAAGGAGGGTGACCGCGGACCTTCCCGGCGCTTTTCTCGAACAGCGACGGTGAGCTGCTGAAGCTGGTTGGTGCATACGGCAGCGGTGACTGTCTCGCCCTAAGCCAGCACTTCTTATGAAAGCATTCCTTCCGCGTCCCAGAGGTACACAGTCCTACGCGTGGTTTGTCTGTCAATCTCGCCGTTGCTGAAGCTGATGAACCAGCGGCGCACGGTCTCGCAGGTCACACATCCCTTGCCCAATGTAGCGTTGATGGAGTCGCAAGCCTCCCTTGCTCTCGTGCCGCAAGACCACTCACAGTAGATGACACCGCGTATTGGGTGGGTATCGACTACGGGCATTGTAGCTCTCTCCACGGAATCTGGTGGTCAATATATGTTTTGTTGGAAAGCTTAGAGAACGTTCTACCATATTCCTGAACCGCCTAGACCTGCCTCGGAGTAAACAAGATATTGATTTTTTTGGAAAAATACTACAAGACTTTTGGGACAACCTATTATAATGAATGGTCTGAACGGTCATAAACACGATAATGGTAACTTTTTATTTTTGATAACTGCTGTTTATCGCCGCAGCTCGCGATGCGAAAGTTACTACAAGGATGCTGAGTTATGGGCAAAAGCTTCGGTGCCGGACGGGACTCGAACCCGCACTTCATCCTTTCCGGGGATATATGCTAATCCATTACACTACCGACACCACCTTCACCTTAACTCAGCTTTTGAATGGTATATTTACCATAGCTTATCAGCACTCACACGTATAACGTGTTGAGCCGGTTGGCCAATATCGGCATCGAACCGTGAAGCTGAAAGCTTTAGTAAGGATTTTGATACTTTTTATTTTTGATAACTGCTGTTTATCGCCGCAGCTCGCGATGCGAAAGTTACTACAAGGATGCTGAGTTATGGGCAAAAGCTTCAGTGCCGCCGAACCACCGAAGCTTTTGCCCATAACTCAGCATCCTTGTAGTAACTTTCGCATCGCGAGCTGCGGCGATAAACAGCAGTTATCAAAAATAAAAAGTATCAAAATCCTTACTAAAGCTTTCAGCTTCACGGTTCGATGCCGATATTGGCCAACCGGCTCAACACGTTATACGTGTGAGTGCTGATAAGCTATGGTAAATATACCATTCAAAAGCTGAGTTAAGGTGAAGGTGGTGTCGGTAGTGTAATGGATTAGCATATATCCCCGGAAAGGATGAAGTGCGGGTTCGAATCCCGTCCGGCACCGAAGCTTTTGCCCATAACTCAGCATCCTTGTAGTGATAATGGTAACCTTTTTCTATAATTGATCCCTTTCGGGGGTAGATTTTCGCTTCCACTGAAGAACTTTGTACAGACGATCTAACCATCTAAACAAGCTTTGCCAACGTTGTCCCGGCTTCCTATGGCACCCAGAGCACAGAATTTCAGGCTAGGCTGCGATTAAAAACCTGAGGCGTCTTCCACACGTATGCTTCGCCACAGGCATCCCACCATTCGAAGAGAAATCTCTCAGTTTACGCAATCTTAGTTTCCACTGCAGTCAATACTCCCAGTGGTGTCTACAATAAAGAATCAAATTTACCAGAATCAGATTTTTCAGTAAACAAAACACGGACCGCAGTATGTTCAATGTACCACTAACTATAACAGAAATTGTCTTCGCAGTAATCTTTGTCTTCATCATGTTCATTATCGTCACATCTAAAGTGAAACTTTTCAAAAATGCTTTTTACGTAATGTTTGTGGCAACAGGTCAGTCGTGGTTTTCAATCGCTACTTTTACTGATGGCGCAGAGAATAAAAGAACTCTACATCTATGTATTCGTCACTCGAGGGGGGCATCTTATGAAAAGTTCCGCATCCAAGCATCTTGGAGGGATCTCAGAGAGGTCAATCTGCACACTCACGCGCATATTTTTGCCTAAGCCTTAGTGGTAGTGGTGGGAAAAAGGAGTTCTTTCTCCCTTCTAGGCTTAGGTAAGAATAATGTTCATGTGGGATGCCCAACCCCTCATTGCAATAGTGCTTGATCGCTCATAGGCTACGCATTCTAGTTTTACTCAGAATCGTGGTGGTAGATTTGCCCCATACATCAACTTGCGGGGCAACCTATGTATAAGTCAGTGTTTTGGTCCTGAAGGAGTTTGGCACCACTTTCTCGATTCGGAATGATGGAAGGCGGGGTTGGCCTGGGCGTGCATTGATGGGGATCTGACCCAAAGAGATTGGACCCCACATATTGCCAGTTTGGACAAACCGCCGATATTCCGAAAAGCTATCGGTAATCTATTAGTCTACCGTGGATATATGGGAAACGTCAAGTAAGGGTTGGAATCTAGAGAAACGAAGAAAGAGAAAAGAAGAGAAGAGAGAAAAACAGTACAACATTCAAGGAAAAGCTGAGGCCACAGAAAAATAGCGTTTCAGATGTGGCTGACGTGACATCCATTACCGTCTGCTGTCTCTTTCGCATATACCGTAAATTTGGCACTGGTCCAGAATACAGTTATCTGGTGTCAGTCGGCGTGCCACTCGCTACCACTTCCTTTGTTGCGCACGTGATTGGAAATATGCTTATAGCTATCAATCGATTCTCCGCTGTTTGTCTGAAGAAGAAATACGATAAGGTAAGTTAATCTTTAGATAAAATCATGAAAACTCGTCAGTCCGTTCCCACAACCCGTGCATGAAATTAAAAGAGAATTGTCTTTTGGATTTTTTTTTGTGGTAGAATCAGTATCAAAGCATGGCCTCGCACTAACAGTTTATGTACCTTATTCGTTTTATCTATGTCTGGACACGAAAAATCGTAAGAATTGTGATAGAATTGCAATATGCGTGTGCCTTCGCGGCTTCGACTCCTGCAATTGGAGCTGAATTCGTATACATCCAAAACAAGACGGAACCTATACTTTTATGGGTACCTATAGACGAAACGATTTGGTCAGTTCGGATGCTAAAGACAGCAAAAATTAGTATGTCAATCGAAGACAACTTACCCCATTAAATAAGTGTTGTCACATCTTTGTTCTGTCCACCTGATACTATTCTCCACTACGAAGCTCTCAGATATTGTCGATACTTGTCGCTACCAGCACGAAGTAGGGATGCTGAGGAGCTAAACTGTCATGACATGCCACGACACTGCTCTGAAAGCCGGTGTCTTGAAGTGTTTACCCTAGAGACAGCAATGCACTCCGCCGCTTGCGATGTGCAATGCGATGCGTACGAGCTAGGTGCTGCGTTTTTGTTGGGTCGTATGGCGATCACACGGTAATGTAAGGAGTAGATGCTCTGTGTAGTTGAGTGTATGTAGTTGCTTTAGAACCTAAGTACGGTGGTAAATTTAGCCTTCCAGTTCGCTCGAGTCGCCTGCTCACGTTACACGGAGGTGCAAAACCCTTACGTAAAAGTACACACCGAGGATCTTGCTCTGCTCGCAGCGTCCGCATAATTTAATCTCTTCTCACTTCTGAATCAAGGAGATTACAGTGCCGACATGCATTTCTCTCACCGCTCTCAGTTTTGACGCTGTGGTAGCGGGAATTACAACGAGTAAAATCGTGCCTCTGCTAAGTATAAACTATATTGTATGTGTAGGAGGTCTGCATTGAAGTGACTCATAGGTAGACGCCTCTTCAATCCAAAAGCGAAGAATCGAAACTTAGTTAGGAAAATCGCTCGAGTTAAATTTTTACCATACTGTTGTTATAAAGCTACCAGTACATAGTGTGGCTAATAGTGTGGCTGAATAGAAAGCCTCTTAAACAACCAAGCCACCGAAATTCTCCGTACGAACTGAGGTTTTTCGTTGCGCTTTGGATGACAGAGCAGAAATGAGTTACAATTGAGTCAAGTCATTCAGATCAACAGGTGCACCTACTTTGGAACTTGTCTGACTTACAGTGTCATTACACTTTTTCTAAACGTCAGGTTGCTTCTTGAGCTGCATAAATTATTGAAACTCAGTGAGTTGGCAAAACATATTCGGTACGAAAAGGTGAGCCCTGCCCCGTTTGCTTGCACTTACCACTTCCATTGGTCTGAATGGGAAGCATTAGGCATTTGAACCTGGGAATGGCTCATTTCGATATCGGTTTTTCTTTCTTGAAATATTGTGTATAGATTAGGGAATGCTATTTTGTACGATCCTTGTGTTTGCACTTACTACACTGATGTGCGTTCAACAAACTGCAAGAGGAATCGCCTTCCTATCTGGAGGTAGCGCATTCCTTGCATGGATAACTGTGCAGGTCGGTTACCTTTCCATGCACTCAGTAGCTCAACAAATTGCTATGATTTTGAAAAGAAGACAGCCTCTAGCTCTGTATGCTCCTTGTATGCAGCGGCATCACCTCATCAACAAGGGGTAACTTGCTTGCCCTCGTACCGAAGTGGGTTGAAAATACTGTCAAGCTGTTGCTGTGGAATTTCACCTTCTTAAGCAGTGATACCTTCTGAGATCCGGGGGGCCTTGAATCCGTTAGTTTATCAGTCTGAAGAAAAAAACGTTCAAAGTTTTTTGTAATAATTAATTCCTTCTGCGAGATGCGCCGCGCCCAAAAGGAGTCATTCAGTTAAAAACTACGGGTCTGTAAGGCCTATGCATGACGAAATCCTCCGCGGAAGGCGTCCCCTTGAGCTGTGTCGGAGGCGGCCTCGTAGGGCAAGCCGCCTTGGTTTAGGGCAGCCCGCCTCCAGGCGACGTGATTAATGGTTGGTCACGGTGAGATTGGTCAAGGAGATCGGCAGGATTGAAAGTATCGCAACGCGCTTTCTCACTTTTAGCTTGAAGCTCACTACATGAAAATAGATGCTGTCGCATTCTCGAACATCCCTTCATGTTTACGTCTTGGTAATGCCAATGGAAAACCTATTCGGACTACCCGCCTTTTGACGGAAAGGTCGTCCGCGCCTAGAACCAATGATGGGAAGGGGTCCTATTTCTCGGGTTTTTGGCCATCTCCATTCATTTTTTCTCCACTGTCCGGTTACTAGCCATCTCGGCTTTCATATTCACTACTTCTTTTACTTTTCGTCCGAATTTTCCCTGAAGCTGCCTTTAAGTTCTGTTCAGAATGGTAGTGGCAAGTGAATTCGGCCACTAGAATGACTTGTGCGGCCACCCCATGTAAGTACACGTCATTGTTTTTGTTCTTTCTAACGAGTCAAGTACCAATTTACCCAGCCTTAAAGGGTGGAGAGCTTGATCGATCTGGACGGGCTTCGGCACTGGCACCATGAGAGTGGGAGGGCACGCCACGTGTCACCACACCGCCTCCGCTTATTAAAAAACCATCTTGCTAGCAGAAATCTGGTTCTTATGAAGTGGTCCCTTTATTTTTTTCCACATGCGAGGGTGTTCTCCACCAAGGGCTTAAGTGAGACAGTTGTGGGTGAAGGACAGCAAACTCGAAATAGGTCACCACGGCACGCGAACTACACTACCGCGCTTAACTTATGTGAGCCATGTTGTTCCCTCTGTGGCTTCTTTGTGGGCACCGGCGATGATCCACCTCTTCACTTTCAAAGTGAATTGCCCTTTACGCAACACGGGTACCTGACCTTTGGGAGCCTTGGTCGGTACACTCGCACATCACCCCATTTTGAGTGCCTCTCCTTAGATTTTGCAATTGCTGGACGGCTGAGAAAGAGGTCAAGTGCTTTTGAAGCTAGCATGAGCAACCCTTTCAATGTATAGTCGATAGCAGTTAACGAGATCGAGCCTATTTTCAGTATTATTGGATAAATGACGCCATGGTCAGTGTGGCACCATTTTCACTGCTGCTACTATATGCAGAACTTCGACGCGACATAAACAATTTCTTTCGATGTCAGCGATGTAAGCATAGTGTCACCATCTCCGTCTCCAACTTCAAAAATCGGCAGTCTACTTCAGACCTCAATAGTCACTGGGACCGTCGCATCGCTAATCTTTCTATGATAAGTAAATGTTGAAAAACTACGTCGCTATAATATCATCTGGAATGTGGATATATTGCAATTGTCAAGAAAAATTACTGAATTGAGTTGTCTGAATGCTCGAGAACCGACGATTTCTTTAATTACGCTTCGGAACATGGACATGACAGCAACAAAGGACGATCACGTGGAATGTGTATGAAAACTAGGTTAAGAAAGGTATTCGCCAGAGTGTGAAGAGGCATATTGATGATACAGCAACGTCCCCGTATCACACGGACAATGCACACTGCAAACTATTGTGTAGCTTTAGACGATGGGAAACACCAGCATAGATGACACTCATTATCAAGCCATCACATCAAAAATCACTACTAAGCGGGCATTTTTTGAATTAAAGAAATATTCTAGAGCATGTGCCTATTTTTTAGGTTTTGTCATAATGATAGAGAAAATCGTCCCTACCGCGTGTGTTAAAGAATTAATTAGATCCGTGAGATGCTTACCTTCCCATCAAAAAAAAAATTTATTAGTTTTTGGGCGCACACAAATTTGAAAAGCATAGATACTGGTTCCGCACTTCTTTTAGGATGGATATTTGGGCAGTTTTGCACAGCTGTAAGATCCTTTAACCGGGCTGCAGCAAACGTCGAAAGTAAAAGTTTCAAGTTGTGTTTGATAATGTCTGCGCATGGTTCAGGCATCAATTCTTAAAGGCACATTCCAGGATTATTGGGATATCACATTTCCTGCCGTGGATGGATAGTTCGACCCAAGCCACGTAGGCTGTACCTTTACCGAGGCGTGGGTGTCAGTTCCTGGAGCGTGCAGAGCCAAAGAATCTAGCGCAACAGCTCGGCCCCGTCCAACCCAGCCGGGGGTCTGCCCTTAGTCTTCGACTCTTATCTTTGACATAGGTAGACCAGCTACGTAGCCAAGATCTTGAAATTGGCAGTAAACCAATCGTTTCGTGAAGTAAACCCACTACTGGGTGACCTGACCCCACATTAAGCACCGGAACACCTGCAGCATACCCCCGGCTGGGGTGGGCGGGGCCGAGCTGTTGCGCTAGATTCTTTGGCTCTGCACGCTCCAGGAACTGACATCCACGCCTCGGTGAAGGTACAGCCTACGTAGCTTGGGTCGAACTATCCATCCACGGCAGGAGATGTGGTATCCCAGTGTTTAGGAATGGCCTTAAAGGCACACAATTCCACTCATCCTGAGCCTGTCAGTTCGAAATTTTTGAGATGGAAACAGGCACTTCTGTTTAATATATGAGGGATGTCAGTTCAACCTTATATAATAGTAGTGCTCGACTCCTGCAGGTACATTCACAGTGGTGTTAGCCTTTACTATATGCCTTCAATAATTTACGTAATAGTTTCTGTCGAATGACTTCATCCTCAATCGCAAGACATACATCGTCCACTTTTGAGGCTGACGCTGCTGTGTTTTTTTTACCAGGAAAAGGCATGCTGTTGCGCATGAAAGGTGCAAAATAATAACTCTGCGCGCAGAGTCCCTTTCCGTAGTATAGTGTCTGATATTCTAGGATTCTATAGCATTTGTTTGAAAGGAGTGTTTCGCAGCGTCAACTTACATCCAGGACTGAATTTCTAATGCTTAGCAAAATTTTCATAAAGAAGTGACATTGGCGATATGAAATTTTACGAAGCTGTGCATTTTTGAAGCAAAGACGGCACACTTCGGGTTCATGGGAGTACTGCATCTCTCTCCATAGGGAGATGGTTCCGTTCGCACGAGCATGTTTCTGTAGCGAGGCGTAAGGGTGAGTCATAGCAGGCGCGAAGCCCATGAAGCCAGGACCTTACCATGGAGCGCCGGTTCGACTGTCGTGCGACGTGCAGGCTGCAGGCAGGGTCAAGCCTCCGTCGATAAATCTTTGACGTAGGGGTCTCTTCGGCCCGCTGAGAGGGAGGGGTCTAATCGTTGAGGTGCTTGACCAACGATTTCAAAGGCTGAAATTCTAAAGTGTAAAGAGGCGATGTGATAAAGCTGACCGACTGGGTTTAAACCCAAAACCCATTAGGAGCAAGAAGCATCGGTAATAGGATGGTCTTTTTGTGCGTCCCATTGGATACCAAGTATTTTCCTCGGGGTAGGTGTTGCGCATGCGCCTTGTGGAAGTTTGTTGCTCAAGAATGGTCCAGAAGAAGTAAGTTTCTCATTCATACCAATTTTGGAAAATATTTCCCACTCAGCCAAGGATCTTGTAAATTTCTTCAACAGTTGCCTGAGAGAAAGATTCTGTCGGCATATAGGTTTCCTCGGATTTTACGGTCGAAGGACTTCTACGGCGTTATGTAGGTGGTAGTGAATAGTGCTTCCTCTTCAGTTTTACTTGTGTGACCACGAAATTAGTTAATCCTGGATACCTTAGCACTTTGATCTACTGCGAATTATGAACAGGTTTCCTCCAGTCGTGAGACAAGAATCATGCTCAGCAGACTTGATGGAGTAAAACGAAGCTGCCAGCAGTTCCTGATGGGTGAGGGTCGATTGATCGAATTTTCGCTTCGCTGCGCCGTCAGTACGAGTCGTTTGCGATCCCGTTTAAGACGCAATGGGCTGGTACCGTAAGGCACCTTCAAAGAGTGCACCTATTTTCAGCAACATTTTGTAAATTAGAATTTCTCAAGACTGCATCTTCGTCCTTCACAACTGATAAAGGCATGGCTATCATGTACTTCTATTGTACTTGAGGTTGTTGCTGATTGTTATGTCATCTTGATAAGTTTCCTCACTGTTAATAACCAGAAGGATTTTCTATAGATCACTCACTGCAGAATGAGAGAGAACAATAACAGTCAAATTACTTTCAATATCCCAGTTCTCACAGAAACTGTAAGAACAAAAGCAAATAGCCGCACGACTGAAAATAGGCCCTGTGAGTCTTGAGCGGAATCCCAAACGATCCGCACTCTCCGCGCCGTTCGCCGCGGGCGGTCATGCAAAAATCCGACCAATAGACCCCCACCGTTTCTGATCACTGGAGAAAATCTTGCTGCGAAATAAGGTCACGAGTGTCGCTGGCTAACTATGCAGTTTGCAACGCCTGCACGTCGATATGAACTCCTTTGTCGTCGAATAGAAAACCGTTTCGACGAGATTCGGTAAAAGATCGGTGTAAAGATAAAGACTATTCGGTCTCTCTAATGGTCAAGATCAGCAACAATGCACTACCGTGGATCTTCCTTTCAGTACTACTTCTGCTACGATTGATCGGCATTTTAACGATTATGTTTTGGCCTCCAGTGAGTTAGCATTCACCCAAGATGCCAATATGCTTCTTATTGAATTTCCTCAAATAGCTTTTTTGATTAGATTTGCGGAATTTTCTACAGTAGAGGTAAACATGCAAATCAACATACAGTGCTTATCCAAAGTCTCATCTTCTTCGGATTATTGGTATGAGGCTACGAAATGGGTGAATTCTGAGATAGCTTAAAAAATTTGAAAAAAAAACTTCTTCACTTTCGAATATGTGCTGATAATTCAAGATTAGGGTTCCGGTTCTAGTAATGAGTGATATTATTTGTGCGTTGTTATAACCGGAAACCATGTTTCTTCAATATGCAGTCCGCGGTAGACCGACAAGAAATCAGAAGCATGTACAGCATATAATAAGTTTCAGCTCCTTTTGATGCCGCGTCCTGCAAACATTCAGCCCATTTTTGCTGTACCAGGAAATAAACATGGAAACGTGGTATATAACGTTAGCATAGAATTTCGCAGAGCTGCAGGCCGCGTGCGAGCTAGGGGCGCCGCATGCCGTTGCTTGCGTCCTCAATCGATTACAAAGGTGATCTCGTCCATTTTCTGTCAGTTCAGTCGAGTAATATTCAAGTACGCTTATGTACAGTAGCGGTCAAACGTTTAGAAACTCTCTAACATCTCACCTGAATGAGCCAGGCTCCGGAAATTCAAAAATTCCAAAAAGTAAGTGGATCCAAAAATCAAAAATTGGAAACTCGCTGTTCCCTATATCGTTATGATTTTTCCCTTGTGATGTTTGCATGTTTTTGCGATTTTCACATCGATGGAAACATACTGCGTGGTCGGGTTGGATTTGAGCTAAAGGAATATGGAAAACGACCTTTTCAATTCATGCAATAGGGGACATGACAAAACATTCTTGTCTATCAGCGCAGTCCTGATCAAATCAGAATTAGCAGATTTGTGAACATTGTTGTAGGAGAGCGATAGAAAGACGTCTCATTCAAAAACGTTGCCGGAAAGAGTTTTGCAAGGATCCTCACTCATTCTTACAACTTTATCAGGCTGTTCCGCTGGTTGCTTCAGAAAATCGAGGAAGGCCACGATATTCTGAAGCACTAACCACTCTTCCAAATCTATCTCTTTGTCAAGGCAGTGTTGAAGGTTGCTATGGTTGTGCAGCAGAGTTCCCAGCAAGAAGTCGTCATAAGTTGCAGGAAAAGGACAAACGAGCTCAAGACGGTATTGTGGGTCGACGTGGAGAATAGAGAGTGGCGCAGAAAGTTTGATAAGCGACGCATCCGAGTTCTGTATCATTCAGAGTAATAGTTTGGCGCTCGTGAAACATTTCTCGCACAAAAGGTATCATACCAATCAATCATCAAATCCCTATGTACATGTCAACATGGTGAGAGCGCACCACAGCCAAATCTACCGTCCATCCGGCATTGGTCCAATTTTTTGCATCTGAAGAAACATGAACTTGCCATGTGTAGAAATGATTTAAAAACCCATTGCTTTCTTTTTGCTCTCCAAACCAAGCAAAAAATCGGGTTCCCTGCCAAGAAAGGCAGGCTTTCCGTCATTTCGCCTACGTTTCCAATCGGCAGATGAACATTACCACGTCAAATACGGAGCCGCTACCATACGAAAGGCTTCCGTGAAGATGTCGAGCATCGTACCATACAACTTGTAGAGATGAATGTCACTGGAAAACTTGTTTCATTGAAGGAATCATAAGCTTTCACCATCCATTCTGAAACTGATGCTTCAATGGAGTCGAGGTGTAGAAAATGCTGAGCCTTCATTGATTAATTTGGCAATCTAACAAAGTACCTATCTAAATTCTGCATTTGAAGTCATCACGCTCAGCTTCTTACTCACAAGCTGAGGTGATGTGTGAAGAGTTTGGACTTTTCTGACCTTCCATCCAAACTTTTTTGGAACAAGTGACCTATTCAGATTGAACCTTTAAAATTTTCAAAATGTGCACCGTGTTTCCACTTGATTTGTATCCACATTCAACTTGGGGACAATCTGTTCATTCTTAGCCGAGCTGGGTCTGAAATCAGAGATTTCCAATTTTCAACAGCTACTGTATGTATTTGGTTGTAGGATAATTTTTGCGACGTTTTCTTCGCAGATGTCTTGGAGCTTTCAGAAACTTCTAAGGGTGAGTTAAATGGAAGAGGCATCAGGTGAAACTGAGCAGATTTTTTGGATAAATTCATTTTCTGCGCCTGTGATAAATGGCAGCTTTCGAGAAGGATTTTTCGATCTTTCTTCGCGATCATGCGTGTGTTCTAACACTAACATAACGAGGCTTTGGATTGACATGGCTACGATGAGCTGTCTTCAAATATTCATTTTAATTTATTTTTATCTCAACTTGAGAATTTCGCTTTGAAGCAATCGTTCACGGATAATTGAGTTTTTTTGTTACTCATATGTTTATGTTGTTTTGCCTAATGTGGGCCGCATACAAAGTTTCACGCGAAAAAATGTGAATCCGCCTAAGATACAGCACCATTAATTCTCGGCCGGGTGGGCGGAGCCTCCGGGTAAGTGCCCACCCCGTCGTCCGCTGTGCTCGGAGACGCATTGGAGGAACAGAAAATTACGTAAACAGTCCCACCCTCCGTTCCTAACCGCGGCGGGCGACGGGACGGAGCTTATATTCGGAGACACCGCTCACCCGGTCAAGAATTTGGGAGCTGTATCTTAGCCGAATTCCCACTTTTTCGCGTGAAACTCTGCACGTGGCCCTTATTAGACAAGTACGACATATATAGCTAAAAACGGAACTCATTTTTCCGTGGGCGATCCCTTTAAATGTCTTCAGTTTTCAAATGGCATGCAAATAAATATGAATAACGGAATCAATCTTCTAAGATTGTGACCTTGGTTTTAACGTTAGAAAAGATTTAAATTTTTTCTCATAATACCTTGAAATTTTCGGTCATTCTATTATTTTCAGACTATCCTCTATGACTATGCATTAAGAGCAAGAACATGTCAGAATAAGCGAACCGAAGCTTCTCTAGATGCAAAGAATATTCTCTCAATAACGGTGAGTTGTCCTCAGACTTAGTGTATAGTAGTCCAGTATTGTTTGTGGGCACATTTCCACGGAATAGATTTTTTAGAGCTTTAGGCCACCGGCAAGAATCGATCTACTACCCTTCCTCAGAGGGCGTTCATCTGTGAGATGAGAACGTAAACGAAAGTATGAAAATGAATGTTACATGAACATGGGTTGGATTTAATAGTACTTTCTATAAAGGGGCCTTATATATGTAGAAGCTTACATAGGATTGCATAGCAAGTTACAGTGTCGTTCAACACAAAAATGTCCTTCAGCTATGGAATCACCTTACGAGCATCATCAACGTGTGCTCTTACAATCCTGAGCTTATCGTTAACGAATTCGAATCGGGGACTGGTCTTCGTATTTTCCACATGTCAAACAGAAACCTTGTAAGTGCTTGCTGAAAAAAGTATATTTTTTTTGTTCATTTACTATTTATTCAAATGCGAAAAAGTCCGATCTTTAAATTCTGTACAATATATCATTTATCCATCGATGATAAGAGTGTCCCCAGCTTCGTGTTGGTCTTCGTTAGGGCTTTTTAAAACACCGTGTGGGATAATTTGACCCAACATCAGCGAAGGACTCGGGTAAAATGGCCAAAAACGTGAGGGAAAAGACTATCTTCTTTCCCTTTCAATTCCTCGTATCACTATCAGCTGAAGGATAGATGTAAACGGCGAGGAGCTGTGCGAGCCAGTCGCAAACGTTGTCCCGCTTTCGCAGCAAGTGGCCAATGAACGTTGCAGCTCAAAGAGAAGGATAATGAAATTGTGACAATTACTCCAAAAGCTCATTTCTTGAACCAAGTTTTTCCACGCATTATTTCTTCATGACAGAACTTTCATACGCAAGGAACGTCGTTCCCTGTTCTGTTTTCTTTCATTGCCCCTTTCCGATGTCTTTGAAGGCTATGAGTACGACGGCTCCGATGGACTTTAGCTTAGCATATAAAAGACACGTTTTCTGTATATCTGAGGCAATGGAGAAGAACAACAAAAAGAGGTGGTCAAGATTTGCGAAAAGGGGCTTATTAACACTTCAGTATTTGCTTCAGTGGTGCTTACAGCGCTTCATGACCCCGTGCATAGTATTGATACGTGGCGGTGACACGCAGTGAATGGCGCTTTCGTCATTCGTCATGGGCGGAGTCATACATAGGAGGCGGGAACCTGCTTGTATGAGGCCCTCTCATATTGCTTCGAGCGCATTTTTCAATGAACGACTCACCACATGCCCTCTACTTGAGTCAGCGGTATTGTAAAAGTGAACATGTTAAGTTTTTAGTTATTGTGGAATTATCTTAGCACCGCTTTTGAAACGGAGCAGTGTTCGCTTATTCAGCTTATCACAAGCGACGACTGTACAATAGTGAGTGTAAACAATGCGATGCATGCGGATGCAGAAGAAGAATTGGCGGTTGGTTTATTACATATTTCCGTATAAAAAAGTTTGGTTCTCAGCAAGATGTAGCAGCCTAAGAACAAAGCATAGTGATTCAAAGGAATCTGTGCCCGGAAGAATGAGTTTCTCTGTTATACATACATTCATGTTGAATTTGCCTCATAAGGGCCGCATGCAAAGTTTCGCGCGAAAAAGTGATAATCCGGCCAAGATACAGCTTTTTAAATTGACGGATGGAGGATGCGAGGCTCAGGGTAAGTGCCCGCCTCGTCGGCAGCGGTCGGAGACGCATAATGGGAACAGAAAGTTGCGTAGATAGTCCCAGTCTTTGTCTCTTTCTGCGGCGAACACGGGGCGGGCATTTAGTCTGAGGCGCCGCTCCCTCGCACACCCATCCGCAACCTTGAGGAGCTGTAACTCCCCCCCCCTACGGATCCCCACTTTTGCGTGAAACTTTCAATGCGGCCTTATTAAGAAAACACAACGTAAATATACAGGTAACAGAGGAACTCAGTTTTCGTGCACGATCCCTGCCTCTAGTTGCTTCTGCTGCGTCCGGTAATGTCAACGCTGGGAGCCGACGGCTACGCTGTTGTCTGCTGACACGATAAAAAAGTTGGTTTTTCGCTCAAGGCTTGTTATTATAAAAAGAAGATGTTGAAACTTTTGCATGCTTTAGCTTTTAAAGACAGTGTTAGGGGTAATATGGGTGATGAGAATCCCTAAGAGGAGTCTTCACTCGAAAACTACGGGTTTGGAAACCCTATGTGCGGCGAAATCCCCCACGAAGGGCGCGCACCCGAGCTGTGGCAGAGGCGGCCTTTTCTGCTCGAGCCGCCTTACTGTGCTCGGTCCGCCTCCTAGCGACTGGTTGGCTGGGGTGGGAATAGAGGGTATCGCGGCCCGCTTTCTCAGTTTTGGCTTGAAGCGCACTCCAGAAAAGGGATGCTTTCTCATTCTCGGACATCTCTTCGTGTTTACAACACGGCAACACGCCAATGGAACACTCGTCCGGACCACCCGCCTCTTCTCGGTAATGCTCACATCGAGGATCAACGGTAGGGAGGGGTCCTATTTCTCGGGTTTTTGTCCATTTTCATCCGTTTATTCTTCACTATCCTGTTACTATGCATCTCGACTTTCACATTCACTACTTCTTTTACTTTTCTGCCGAATTTCCCCAAACACTGCCTTTAAGATCAAAGTGATGTTATCCGAATGATGGAATTACCATCAGCCGGAGGGCTGCGGTGCTCCTGCGGATTCTATTTCATGTCAGCTTTGAGGAAGAGCGCTGGGGCGTACGTGACGCTGGTAAGCCTCTTGCTATGGTTTGCCACGCCGCGAGGAAACGTTGTTATTCCATCACACATCAAACCCTTAGCATGTTATAAGAAAGCCGGAAAATTTGTCTATCAGATGCAGGGAGAGATCCTCGAACCCCGGTCTTTATATGATTGCCGCATCTTTCAATTCTCTTTACACTGTGGATGTAATAATTTGTTATGCTCTCAACAGGCTCCTGAAATCGGTCGTAAAGAAGAGAGTGGTTTATAAAGTGAAGAGTTATAGAGTGTACTTCGTACACTTCCAAAATCAAACTGCACAAATTTCAGACTGCATCCAAATGTAAATTCTATGCATCTGATTACAATATCCAAACAAGTTCCATCTACCACACGGACAGTGCACCATGGAAAGTGATTTTGGATCCTAATCGCGATAGTAAGTCCAGAACAACGGTATTCTCCGAATACTCCTCCTGCTCTCTACAAATTGCTCCACGGGAATACACATTTCGGATTTTCCAGAAAACTGCCGCAGTCATAATGAATTTTCGAAAAGAAATTCGCCCACTAGGGATTATTCTCTCGCCAAATCAGAGCTCTACATCATATAATAGTAAGATGCAACTCCCAACAAAGCTTACATCCTTCAAGTTCCCTATGCTTTTTTGGAGCGCGACACGTCGGACTTGATATCATTTACACACCTTTAAAAATATAGAAAGCCACAGCTATTTGAGATATATGAAATGCGGACTTGCATTCATTTTCGTTTTTCTTCGAACAAGTATCGTCGATGTTGCGCTTTGATTCGCCTTCCAGTATGTCGTCTCCTAGAGGTTCCTTTCATTTGCTACGACTTAAAGGGGACTCTACAACATACAAACATACAACGAAAGAGTCCGTCAACTGAGAGTAATTGTAGGAAAACCGAGGAACGAGTCTTCTGCTCCACAGCCGTCATACTCATATTGGGAAGGTGAGCTAAATCACTACATAGCGTTTTACTCATCTTTGATAATGACTCTGTGTTCATCAAGGACAATAATCCTACGAAGAAATAGGCCCAAGAATGGTTTAGGGAATCGTGCACGGGAGAAACGAGTTCCTCTGTTACCCTGTATTCCTAGTAAAGGTCGCATGCACACGCAAAGTTTCACACGAAAAAGTGAGAATCCGGCTAAGATACAGCTCCTCGAAGTGGTAGTGAAGGGGTCCCGTAGTCAGCTGCGGCCGGGGACGTATAATGGAAACATAAAGTTACGTAAAAAGTTTCACTCTTCGTCTCCGACTGTGGCGGACGATGATGCGGGCATTTACTCTGAGGCCCCGTCTCCTCGGCCACCACTCTGAAGACTGTATCTTAGCTGAATTCTCACTATTTCGCGTGAAACGGTCCATGCGGTCCTTATGAGACAAATGCAGTATGAATGTATCTGTAACATAGAAAATCATTTTCCGTGCACCATCCCTTTCATGGGTGAAAGTTGCAGCCTAAATTGTTGCAATATCTCAGCTGATAAACTATTAGGTTGTAAAGGAAGTTGTGACCGATTTTGCCCGTTCATAAGATAAATTCAAATACGAACGAGCCAGTTCAGATCGACTTTCTTACTATTTCTCAAATTGATAAAAAGGTGCTCTTCCTGGTTAGGGGCTTCCTATAAAATTCCGTTAGGTTTTTGAATTATCTTGGATGACTCCACTTCACAAATTCTTGTTTGGTTGAGCTACAACGGAGACAATTACATACAGTAGCGCTCAAAAGTCTTCGGCCAAAACTCTTTTGTCATAACTTTTTTTCTACTTGACCAAATTTGACAAAATTTTAATATGTGATGCCTGAACCTATTGTCAACATTTCCTTCTACTTGAGTGCCGCTTGACTCTTTTCATGGTTTTTTACAAGAATTTACTGCAAGACCACCCAAAAAAAAGTAAAAGGCTTGGTCAAGGGGTACGGCTTTCTTTACAAAAACAAAATGAGCAAGCCTCTGGGAACATTAATATATTGTAGAAAGACCACGACTTTTGATGACAGCGGCACAGCGGGACGGCATAGCGATGGCACTCCAAAAACAAAAATTTTCATATAACCGCGTAACCCATACCGTTGAGCGCCAAAATAATATATTAAGTATGCAGAGTATCCAAGTACAACATACTAAAATTTCTCTTAGATCGGTGCAGTTGCAAAATAGTTACAAGTGAAAAACCTCAAGTGAAAGACCATTTCGCCGAAGACTTTTGAGCGCTACTGTATATCAACCCTGCAAGTGGAGGAGGCATTGCCTTAGATGAATCAGCTTGTTCCCGGTTTTAGAAGTGCAGAACAAATGGACTGAGTTGCTTCATTCAATTGATTTCATTGCATTCGAACCGCTTCCATTGAAGCAGAGAAGGCGGTGAGCCTTCATATATGTAGGCGATATTTCAACGTAACTGTTTTTCCAACTGATGTGGTTTCTACCTCAGATAGCTCTCAGGGGGTAAGGCTTTGGATGAAACACGTTGCTTGGTTTCAGAAGTGGAGGAATGAGAATGTGTGGCCCGAATTTTCAATTGATCAAATCGCTTTGAGTAAAACGACAGAAAGCGATGAGCTTCTATACTTGCAGGGAATATCTGAAAGCACTGGCCTTCCCCACACAAAGGTGGTTGACCACCTCGAGCAGCTTTGATTCGTAAAAATTCAAAAAAATAGGTGCTGCGCGACCCCTTGAAGCAGTCATGCGCTACCGCATTTTTCGCAGACCGTGTTCCAAAAACCGAAAAAGTTGCAGGCTGAAGCTCCTATCCGTCCATCACACTCAGAGGTCAGGTCACCAGTGTTACGTGGAGGGTAATTCACTATGAACGAAGAAATTGACATTCTTGTGGGACTGAAACGTTGTATTATGGACAGTTACAGTAACTAGCTTCCATCTTCAACATATGTCGCACCTGCTTTCAGTTAAAAATTGTATGTATCAATGGAATATGCCCTTAACTTAATCATTTAAGCCACAATATC
Organism: Trichostrongylus colubriformis; assembly: GCA_963978905.1. NCBI lineage: Eukaryota > Metazoa > Nematoda > Chromadorea > Rhabditida > Trichostrongylidae > Trichostrongylus > Trichostrongylus colubriformis. The sequence continues at coordinate 8,531,974 of OZ022256.1, forward strand.
CAACTTTTCTACATATTTACCTTCACAGTTATCTGCATTCATTCTTCGACCCTTATCTTCGACATAAATAGACAAGCTACGTAGCCAAGGTCTTGAAATCAGTAGTTATTACATCACTCGTCGAAATTTAAGCACTTATGGGTGTCTGGCCCCACACTAATCATCGGAACACTTGCATCACACCCAAGGAGCTGCATCAATGAGGTAAATAGACTTATCTAATCATCGCGACGTGTGCCTTTAGGTGTTCAACATTCGATTCTGCTCCATTGCTTTTCCCCATCGCCGAATTAGGATAGGACCATATGGCTACTAATCTTGGTTAATAGCACAAAGTCATCGCCCAGAACTTATTGTTAGACCCTTCAGGACCTGTTGAACTTTTGTATGTACCGAAGGGTGAGTAGTGTAAATGTCCACATGACATGTTCAATACCTTCCTCATTTTTATGAATAAAAGTCGAAGCGAGCAGCCTGAATTCTTCCAAACTTGTCTGATATTCGTATTTTTTCTTTTCCTCTGATACAATCAAGACAGGAGATGCCGTTCTTATCAGTGGGCAACAGTGTATATGAAATCCTATCTAAAATCGTCTATTTTAGAAGAAGGATGATATTGTTCTAGGAGGAGCACTGACAACTGATCTCCGCTCTTTGCTTGTACTGAAGTTTGCCGTCCGAAATGTCGATAATCTCATCATCGGACCGTTTGACCACAACAGAGAATTCCGTGATTTGCTCTGGCCAAGCTATTACAAAACTTATGCGTCACGATTCTGTCAGGTGCGTTAAAGGCACATCACGCGATAATCAGATTAGTGGCTTACTTTCTTGAGGCAAGTAGGCTCTTGGATAACTTCTCACGCTGCACCTTTGTTGCGGCTGTACGGTGCACCCCCACGGTGTTGTGCCTGCTTGAACACAACCGAGCCACGCCCACCCAACCAAATTACATCTGGCCTAAACGAACAAATTTCCAACGTGGCGCATACGTGTGGAAGGCTGTCACGATGAGTAGAGTGAATTCAATGAAACAGCCGCTTCGATGATAAAAGCAGCTTCCACATTGCAATTGTTCGTCTAAGGTCATGTGTGATTTGGTTGGGTGGGCGTGGCTCGGTCGTGTCCAAGCAGGCAGAGCAGCGTAAGGATGCACCGTGCAGCCGCAACAAATAAGAAAATTGAGCAAATATCCAGGACCTACTTGGTCCGAGAAAGTACGCTACTAATCTGATTATCGCGTGGTGTGCCTTTAAGTCAGCTGTGTAATTCCAGTCTACAATTCCTATGACTGAGACATTATATCATCTTCAGTTTTTGCACAAGCATTTTTTTCTGTAATCGCAGAAATTGAATGAAAATTAAGGTCAACATCATTTACCAACGCATGGGACTCGTCAGCTTGACATTTTTCTTGAAATCTTTCCACGATATTCTCTACCCGGGACCAGCGGGATCATTCTTCATTATCAAGACTTCAAGGTCGACTGATAACAAATACCTAAACTTGTACGCTGTTAATTTCATGGAACCTTACTGTACTGAGCGCTATCTTAAGCCAACTGTCGAGTTCCAAACAAAGATCTGATGCTTGAGTACAGGTGAACAATGATTTTTGACATGATTTCCACGAGCTAATCACTGAATCAAAAGTTTCAACTTTCCTTGCTTTTGTATTTTTCAGCAAGGAGAGCCTTGTATTGTGGTTGTCCCGCGAATGACTGAAATGGACCGTGAGATGGTTTTCGTGCCCATTTTGATATCCAGGCCATCACTGCCCCATTATTATGGCTGAATTTGGATACTTCATTTTTTCTATAGAACGATTTATCCATTTTTTTGTCTCTCACTATCGAGCTCAATGTATGATTGCTTTAAAGTCTCAGAGGGCGGGGTATCCACCCTATGTTCAGATAAATATTCAGATTCCCAGATCAATATCATTTGATTGAAGCTGATTCGAAAGCTGCGGCTCCCCCTACTCTAACGGTTACGCATACGACATGGCACAACGATCCTGCGCTCGCAGGTGTCCGAGCGCACTTCCTCTTGAGACTGCTACCCAGAGCAAATATTGCTGAGGGAAAACAGCTCGCTCGAGTGAAAATGCGCAAAACGACAAAAGTGATCTATGCGAATAGCAGTGTTGTAAGGCCCCGTTCATACTTTGCGCATCGGCGCCGGCACCGACGGCGACGACGCTACTCAGGTGAAGTGCTCTGTTTGCAAAACGCTAGGCCTAACCATACTACATTATCATGATTGTGGCGATAGCCCACGAACTCAAATACGAAAGTCAAATAGTCTGGTACTATGCCAAGATCTTTGCAGAATTATAAAGATGAAGATGGGACTAATTCAATTTCTTGGAATGTCATTAAATTATTTTTCGAAAAACGATTATCCAAATTGTATTGTTCAATTGTGTTTTCGTAAATAACGCACATATATCCGTTTTCATCAACTTCCTTTCCTCGGCGACAAACTTTAATCAAATTGAATCAGTCGTGCAATTTCATCTGTTTTGCTGCTTTACAAAAGCTCTCTTTATGATAAAAGACGTAATCTTGGATTTCGAGTAGAAAAAAGGATTGAGTTGTTAGCACTCATTGCTCTTTTGCAAAAGAGTTACGCTGACCAATGAAATCCTCTCTTTCAGCAGAATGCCCATTCTGCTGCAGACAATCGCGGAGTGTTTGCTGGCTTTGTTCTACATATTTGTCATGATCATTATCGTCAGTTCTAAAGCTAAAGTATTCAGAAATTCATTTTTTTCGATGTTTGTAGCTACAGGTAAGACATCAGCCTGTATCGCTATGGCGTTGTGTTGTGAAACAGTGCCAGACATTGGTCAGTAATTCCTGTTGGATGTACGAAAAACATCAATGCTGACTAGATCTAACAATATGAGGGTTGCATCTCCCCACCCACAAGCGCTCGGACAAATCAGCAAAGCTCATCGAAATGAATGGATAGAATGATAAAGTTTTGCGTCAACCAAACCCTTCTCTGGGATGAGCCACGCATTCTAGTTCCATTCAAAACGTTAATGCAAGTTAATGCGAGTAAAGGTGATTTCGTCTATGCAATGACAGGCGTGGGTCAGTCGATGTACAAGTCAGTGCTTCCATCCTTCCACGCAAGTCGTTCCATTCAGCTACCCCGGAGAGGTGGAACGTTTCGTTGGTTCGGGTGTGTGCACTTATGACAGAGAATCGCTTCGCGGCGTCGCACTTGCGGCGCCATCAGCACGACTTACCGAATTGGTTGCCCTTGGGAGCCCGGGAGAGCGTGGCTGCGTCACCTGTGCACTTCCACTCATGCTACACTGCCTGGCACCCATGCCACCCTGCCTCCTCCACCCATGCCACACTGCCTCGCCTCAAGGCTGCCATGCCCTGCCACTGGTACTCGCCCCTGCCGAGCCGCTTGTCGCGCGCGATCACGCAATTTTCGTTCATAAGTGCACACACCTGGTTGGTTAGGGCGGGCGTTGATGCTGGATTTGATCCCCGCACCATGAGGCCACGCTCCTTCACAACCTTGGTCCTACCGAAATTAATGATGCCATTAGTGTCAGCGCAAAGATGGAATAAAAAACGAATAGTTCTCACCACGAAGGTATGCTCACATACTCACGACAGTATGCATCCCGTGTTGAAATTTCAAAATATTATGTTCGATTAGAACTAGGTTGCAATCAAAGTTGGGATACCAATCATAGAATAAACGGCGCTGGCTGGAAAGAGAATAAATGGAATAAATTATGGAAGTAAAGACACAAAATTACTAGAGTCTGGTGTATTGGAACAGTGTAAACCTTCCTGACTCCCTTCACAGAGTAGTTCCGTAAATTTGGAGAGCAGATTTGAGTTCAGCGTTTCAAAACGCAAGAGCGACGTGCACCTCACTGAGAATGGCCAGGCTGACCTATTGACCTTCCCATGTCAGCTTTATGGAAGGAAAAGCTTGTTTGTCAAGCTGTCGGAAAGAAGAATTGCGCTTTTGAGCAGTTTCTTTTTTGCATTAAGGTGGCCTATTAAAGAGCTTTCTCTGAACTATGGAGAAATCGCTACATCAACAATTGCAGCACCTGAGCTGTCTTCTCGCGAAGATTGCATTCTATTAGAAGCACAGGTAGTACAGTGAGGTGCAGCAGACTTTGAAAAGGCATAGAAAAGTAACATCTTCAACGGCACACATTAGCCGCATTTTTTTGACAAAATATTTCTCCCTCACGTCCTTCCTATCTCTTGCACTTTATTTTAATGCAGAAAGTGGTCAGCAAATCCGACAATTTTGTTCCCTGAGGTCAAGAATGCTATGTGAGGCGCAATTGGCGGCCAGAAGCGTACTGTGAGATTCCGACTGACTTTGCTTTTGGTGATGATTTTCCAGGATGAGGTAGCTGAAGCCCTCTCCGTTTGATTGAAGGAGTTTTCTCTATAAAGTTTTCCGAAAATATGGCTCGGGTGAGACATAATGCAACTGTACTACCAAATCTGTGACCGCCTTGGAATGGAACTATACAAGATTTTTTTGTGGACATGCCACCTTTCGGTAATTTTCAAACTTTTTTGTGCAGGAATTGCTGATGTCATTTCAATTTTATCAAACTGTTTACTGCGACTGAACCGTGAATTGGATCTGGGTGAAGAATACAGACGGATGGTCATGGTTGTTCTAGTAAGCAGCGGCACGGCATATATTGCCCATATGATTGGAAATATGTTCATAGCTATCAATCGATATTCTGCCATCTGCTTCATTCATCAATATGACAAGGTTACCCAAGTATCTTACGTCATTTTTTCTATCCTCCGCTTAGATAAATATATAGATAAATGTACTTGATTCCAATTTAAAAGAGTTTGGAAATTCGAATATAACCGGACTGATAAACTGATAGGCTAGCTACATGCGGGTTAGAGGGCATGGCTTCTTGATCATCTTAATAATGAAAAATATCGGAGTTCCCGATGATGGAAGTGAATGAAAAACCGTAAAGCACTAACGACGACCACGATGAAGCCTGCTCTTTAGATAGCACACAATGTGGTGCTGAAAAATTACTTTTTATACATTTCTAGATATGGGTCAGAAAAAATGTGTGGATCATAGTATTGGTTCAGTATGTGGTGGCTCTCAGTGCTTGTATCCATTTCATAGCATCGGATTTGGTTTATATTCGGAAGCCCGACGGAACATTAACTTACAAGGGACTGGAAAAACAGACGGATATGGTCAGTTTCTCCTGGACCTTTTGAAGAATTTTCTTCGATCAGATAATGAAAAAAACAGCCTGGTAAGGTCCTAGCTCTTTCCGCGGTGACGCAAAACTCTACATTCGAAGATGAGCTATTCAAAAAATTGCACAAAACGAGGTGCGAAACTTCCGCTTTATTCTTTGTATTAGGTGTTTGCAGAATGAATGGCCAAAACATAACTGGCCATAACTTCGCTCAGACATAACTTTATTTGTCGAAATAAAAATTCGAATCTACAGAATTCTGCCAGCGATCTTGTAAAGAAATATGCCATCACCATCAAATTCTGGATTGCGAGAATTAGTAATGTCAAGAATGACATTTTCACCGTGCATAGTATCGGCGAATTTTTCTGACGCAGGTTTGCATCGAGAACCCGGAAAAAGTGGTCATCCGTTGGGGATAGGTCTGGGGAATAAGGAAAGTGAGGGAGAGTCTCGATGCCTAAGTGCATCAATTTTTGCTGGGTGCGCAAAACAAGGCAAAACCCTACACTTTGCAAGTTACCCGACAGAATCTGATGCAGTTAGGCATCGAGACTCTTCCTCACCCCCTTATTTCCAACACCTATCCCTGACGGATTACCACTTTTTTCGGGTTTCGATGCAAACCTGCGTCAGAAAAAATTCGCCGATACCATGCATGTTGAAAATGCCATCGTTGACTTTATTAATTCTCGCAATCCAGTATTTGATCATGATGGCATATTTTCTTTATCAGATCGTTGGCAAGATTGCGTAGATTTGAACGGTTTTTATTTCGTCAAGTAAATTTGTGTCTGAGCGAAGTTATGGCGTTTTGAAAAAAAGTAGTCCATTTTGGCCATTCATTCTGCACACACCTAATGAATCTAGGATATGTCCAATACGGATCACAACTTTTTAGTCCGAAGCAGTCTTGGAGGGATATCGTTCTAAGAAGAATGGAGCACAAAAATCGCCTTTCAGCAAATTTCAGATTTTTGGGATACAATCTTGAATAAAAAATAGAATTCGCCATGTGATTGTAGAGAAAATTCTGAATCTAATGATCTTTGATTTGTGCGATCAATTGTGTTTGGCGGAATTATGATCAGTCAAGGATAGGCAATGCCAAGCGGCGGATGCTCTTGAGCGACCTAGTAAAACAGCAATGGAGTGATCAAAAACAGGTCCTTTCTCTGAGTCTTTTTTTTACATCGCTTAAGCTACCGGACCTTCCTGACGGCAGTCTCAGAATAAAAGAACCAGGAAAGTCTAAATGGAACAGAAGAATGACAGCCACGTGCAGGCCAACCGCGACGCAGGTGGACTTGTGCAGCTTCTCAGGGGAGTCCCGCAACACCCGCTTCGACCAGACTAATTTCGAAGAAAATGTCTTTGTAGTAAATATCTACTCAATGGAACTATACTCAATGGAACTATTCAGTTCTATGCAAATAGGATAGACGGAGTTCGTAACACTTCTATTAAGAGTTTGCTCATGTACACAGTGATTGTATTCATTTCTACCATGCTGATTTGCTCATTGCAAATCACAGTTGGGATCGCTGTCTTTATTGGCAACGACAGAATGTTCATATCGGTACTTGTGCAGGTCAGCTTATTTTTCAGACTTTTAATGTATGATACAGTTAGAATGTACGTAGCTCTGTACTCTTTGCAAGTTTCGTACGGTTCCTAGGACATTCATGATAATCTTGGCCAAATGGCTAGCATGTGAAGACGGACGCAGGAAAAAACAGCTCAAAGGCACATTCCGGGGTAAATTGCGACGCTGTCGCGTCTGCTGATGATGACGTCTCCGATCCCAACTGCGGGCGACTGGACGGGGCCTTTACTCGGGTGCTCCGCCCACTCGGTCAAGAATTTGAGGAGCAGTATCTGAGCCTGGTTCTTTCTTTTGTTGCTTGAAACTTTGCATGCGGCCTCTATTAAGCAAATACAACATAAATATATGGGTAAAAGCTCACTTTTCTCGGACGATTGCTTTACCCGTAGGTACTTCTGGCTCATCTCATCTCATTGCAACGGATGGGAAACCGCCTCTGCCAGATTGGGAAATGCTCTGTCCAATGCCAAGTGTGGTCGTAGTGGCTAGGTAGGACTGGAGGGATTCAAGCGAGTTTGACGTCATGAGAAGATGTATGTGGTGGCGGGGCAAAAAGGGTGAGACCTGGACAATTATCCGAATGTCCTTCTGCTTTCTTTTTATAGCTAATCCGATTATCGCGAAATGTGCCTTAAAACTGCTCAAACAGGGTTGTCTTTGCTATATTTGACATCTGCTATTGCCCGGTCTATTTATGGGATTAACGAGAAGACCGGACAAAGTTGTCGATCGAGCACGAGACATGGGAGAAGAGCGACAAGCCAGAGGTACAAAGGAACCGCTTGGTTTCTGCTGCTCCTACTACCCGCATTCAATGGATTGTGATCTGACGTCTATAATTTCTATTTGAGCGGTAGTAGCGTTCTAATGACTGGTCACTTTCCTGCAAAAAGGACATTATCTACTCATAGAGAGGAATGAGTCATTATAGTCATAGCTAGTGTGTGCTTTCGAGGCTAACAATCACAAGAGTGATCAACTCCTTGCATAGGTAGAGCCCTGCGGATCAAGTATAGAATAGGAGATGCGGCTTCCTTGCTAGGTCATAGCCAGGCACATCGGGGGTAACATAAAAAATAAAGGATAGAAGGATAAATTGGGCGTTTATCGATCTTTTGCTTGGATGCGCCGCGCATATTATATTCAGAGTGGTGGTGTGAAATGAATGTGATTCATCCTACACAATGACTTACGCGCCCGCCAAGGAGTCTGAAACCAATAAACCAAGGGTTTGGTGTCAATTTATCGATCCCGAAGTAATGAAAGGCCTGGTAAGTCTGAGCGGGCAGCGATGCTGGATTTGACTCCCGCGCCATGAGTGTGAGAGTGCGCATTATCTGTCATCGCATCACCTCCGCCAGTAAAGAAATAAAAATGTAAAAATATCTCAATTATAAACAGTTATAGGAATGATATTTATTTAGACTTGCATAAATGAGTATGTTAACAGATATTCTGGGCGAACTACATCATGGTTAGCATCCCACCATTTTCACTACTTCTTCTCTCTTCCGATCTTCGAAGCGAAGTTCTCGAGCTTTTCTGCATCAAAAAACTTAAAAATAATGTTACCACCACCGTGTCCGTTTTCTAAAGCATTATCCTGCTTTGTAAAATATTGAATTAATATATTTTCACACCAGCTACCCGTTCGTATATAACTATTCGAAACAAAGTGGCTGTTTGAGCGATACATAGACTATCTCCTTTATCACGTCCTTAATATACGAGAACTAACGCTGTGTATCGTTGTTTAATTTTTGCCCGACCGCCAGCGGCGAGTGCGGATTGTTTTCTCGCATGCGATTGCGTACAATCCCTTCGAAGTTTCATGTCTGTATTGAGTATTCACTTATAGGAACGTTATCATGATATTGTTACTGTTTTTTTCCCGTGCATGTTACCAGTCTTTTGATGTACAGGGTCTGAAGTGTTCAAAGTGTTAAGTGTTTAAATGTGTATTTCCATATAGGGTGCTATCGCAGTGAAATTATTGTGGGTTCCATTTAGTTATTATGGAAAACACTACGCGTATACATGTTGGCGTCATCGACTGTATTAGCGGTCACAGATATAGTATGTAATGCCTGATAAGCTCCAGTCAGAAACTTATTCAGGAATTAGCAAAAGCTAAAACTCTAAATCGAAGGAGTCGGATTCCACAGAATATACGTATCAAAACAACAGTGAATATCAGAAAATCACCGAAAACTTGTTACAACGAAGGAATGCATCAGGATATAGAGGGGGCCATCAGAGAAATCACAGGAGGAAACTAATTTGAGGTGCACCAAGACAGTGCTTGGAGAAGGGTTTGAATGAACGCTCTGGAAAACATAGCGTAACATAGACTTCAACAAGCATTTCGTTCATTTTTTTTGTAACTAATTATCCGTACGTACGCCAAAACACATGTTATGCTATCTACATATTCAAGAGCACCGAACTTGAACAAGGAATGAGCATAAAACAGAATAGGAATACATAAATACATACAATGGAGGAGCTGCTACCCTGTTCAACTAGTAGAGCCTCCAATGCCGAACACGGCCACGGCAGTCGCAGCACCGCCTTAAAACTTCTTCCTTTTAAAAAGGTGTAAAATACTCCGTCGAAGATCCGATGAAAGGAGAGTAAGGGAGAGTGGTGGTATGCTCAGCATAGCGTCATTTATCCAGTAAAACTGTAAAATTCCAATCAGAGACGATATTCTCATCGAGGCTTATTAAAAATGGTGGTCTTTTTTATGATCAGGAGCTTCATGATCTGCTGATAACACCCATCTTGCTTGTATCAAATTCGGTTTTTCTTTCTTGACCCCCTGTCATTTCAAGACTTATGCATGCATTTATTGGATCTCGTTCATGAGTTTAATCTTGCGTAATTTACAGCAGGTGAGATAACAAATCCGTCTAGAAGAGTTACGATGAAGGTCACCGATTACAAGAGAAGAGAACCATGACAAGACAGCTCTCTGGGGATAGAAACGCGCTAGTAAGGCTGTCTTGTAAGGCAAAATCACTACGACAATTTCTTCCGGCCATTCTGGCTCCGCCTATTATAAAGTAATGTGGCGTGCCATACCCGATAACCCAAATAGTCGCTCATGTAGATTTCAGAGGTAGAATGGTGGTTAGATGAATCCAGTTCCATTCAGTACACTACGTAGCTATTTCGTAACGTTCCCGCGGCTTTCTGCATTTATTTCCATGGGAAGACAAGTGTGAAGGAAACGTACTTGTTTACTCGCCCAGAGATACAACACGTCATTATCACTGGGTGAAGCGATTCCTCTGATGAGTTGTGAACAGCTCAACATTGTGAAAATAAAGACAAGAAGAGTGTACAATAAAAGTCCCCGAATTCATTAATTAGTGGCGTGTGAAGTAGTGATATGAAACACAAACACCTTTTACCTTTTCACGGCTTCGGTTCCTCGAAAAATCGTTCATTTTGAACAATCTGTGCCATTCGATAACCATTCTTGCATTTAGAGTCACGCTTACTATCGAATAAATAGCACAAGCTCCAATATATGTACACCTGATAAGCTGTAATTTTCCATACCTCAACATTCTTGGTATGTGACATCACTTAGATTTTCTAACAGCTCAAGAAATTTCTGCAAATTATTGTCGTATTTATTTTCGGTGCACATATCACAGGTAAGACTAGCTTTAGATTATTATTCTATCAATCCTGAGAGTGTGAAGAAATCCAAGCTTTCTCAGGTACCAGGGATTATTCCCAGCACTCCAAAAGAGTTACTAATATCTCTCATGGTATAGTGCGCTAAAGTCGATTAAAGAACTATCCCTTAAATCATCATACATATCTTTTACAATATATCACCATCACCAGTCATCAACACAACAATAGACGTGTAAGGAGTATAGGATTTACAGGAACAGATTTTCTGAATGATTTTTGTTACAGGACAAAGGCCACAGGCTGTCACAGGCTGAGGCCTAGATTCGTGTGTCCCAACCTACACCCCTCGACTTCCCTAATCCCTACATTACTCATTATTTGCCCGAATTTTCCCTATCGATGCCCCTACTGAAACACTATCCAGCCAACTGACCACGTCGATATGCCGTTCGTATCCTTTCAGTATGGTTGTTCCATCGTCATTATGAATATACACTAACTTTGCTGTCAGTACATATACAGAGCAACAAAAGCTCACAACATACTGAGTCCCTATAGCGGTCCATACGTTCCTCTTCATCCAGAGCTGCAAGAAACTACACAAATCACGATCAATCAGTGTATAGCTTCCAGTAACCCAAGGAGCTCACAAAATCAATGTTTTTGACAAACCACTGACTGTGTCGTATCTTTGCATGAGACAAATAGCGGCATATCGATTGACGGTTATGAATATATTTCCGAGCATATGCGCAACAAAGCTCACACCGCTTGCAAATGCCAAATATAACACGATGTACTGGATTTCTTCACCCAGACCAAGACCTCACCCAGACCTCACCATTCTTCACCCAGACCAAATTCGCGGTTCAGTCACAGAAGAACATTTGAGAGAAGCGAAGTTACGTCAGCTATGCCTGGACAAAATTTAAAAAAACATCTCATAACAAACAATGTACAAGTTCCTCCAGCACGTGTAATGGCACTTGCCGTAAAAGATGGCTCATCATCTTTTCACAAATCAGCAACTAGATGTTAGGAGAAAGACGATAAGCTGAGTAAGCTTGCAGCTACGTGAGCTGCAGTGCTAACATACAGAATGTGGGAATGGTCGCCTTCAGAGGTCCCTGATAAAACATCTAAGCCTTGAGTCTCTCAACCGTTTCGACTTTTTCGCAGTGATATGAAGCAATCGGTGTTAGTATACTCTGCTGCGATTCGCTTTCAAGGCTGCATTGTCGGATATGCCATTAAGAGAAGACTCATCTTCTGCGCAGGACATCCCGTCCACATAACTGCATCTTCAAATTTTAATTGATAATTACTATATAGAAAAGCTTGTTTGACAAACAGTACAAATAACTGAGAAGTAGCTTATATTACATCTTCAAAGTATTTGTAATAGAACCACCCCCGATGTAGACAGGAGTGTTCCCCATTGTTCAAGGCAAAAAAAGTAGAAGAAGAAGATTATCAGTCTGAATATACGCTTTATTCATCAGTTCAAAAGTAACAGGTTCCCAAAAGGTTGTCCACTAAGGATCGACGGGCATCCATCAATCACGAAAAGATGAGGGCTCGACCATGTGGACGAGTTATTCGTCGCATAAGATGCATCGAAGCTAAGGGCTATACGCTGCATATTGACCGCAAGTGGCAGCCCCTAACAACCGTCTCCTAATCTATTTGACTTCACGCTCCACATTGCTCGCCCGAATTTCGAATCTATTGGCTCACATTCTTGCCGTAGCAGGGTAAGCCTCCATCGAAGAATCATCGTCAGGGAGGGGAGCCTATTTTGTCCGCTGGGAGAGGAGTCGTAACCGTTGAGGTAGCCAGTGGTCAACGGAATCAGACTGAAGGTCCAACGTGTAAAGGGGATACGGCATTGCTTCAATTGTTGCATACGATGTTCAACTGCTTGGAGGTTGTTAACAAGATTTTATTGGCTGACGTTTCGGCGGTTTCGTCTTCTTCGGAGCCTAAAAGAGGGAAAAGTCAAGTCATGACTTACTCGACCAAATGCCTCAGACACACCTTCGTAGAAATTCGATGTCATCTCGGAACACCCGCAAACACTAGAGGAAAACACCCTACCTTTACCAGATCCACGGAATCGACTGCCACCGACAGAGATTCCGGAGTAAATGAAGTCAGAGTCCCGGTTGAAAAGCTAATCTTATATATGGCGCGAGTCGCACTATCGCTCAGCGCACCCGTTCCAGACAAAACGAGCGATCGTCAGAAACATGGTTCGAACCGCTGCAAGTGTCTGCACGGGAGTGAATGAAAAGGAAGAATCCGTGGCTAAGGCTAAAGAAATTGCTGCATTGAATGGCTACAACCTCCTGTCACCGAAGCATAAAACTAGAGCAAGCGCCCTATACCGTAGAACTACCGATGGTCCTCTAGCTGGAAAAATCCCTTCCTATTACCCTTCATCTCCGACGACATTAATACTTCCATAAGGAAGTGTTTGAAGAGATTGTGTCTAGAAAGCATGGTTGGAATTGTGGTGATTCCTCCAGACAACCTAAAGAAACGCCTGGTTCGAAACCGTCAGTATGACCGAATCGCGTCTCATCCAATTGTATGATATGTCCTGCTGACAGGGAAGGCGATTGTACTGCCACAGGGGTAGTCTATAGAATTTCTTGCCAGAGATGTGGAGATGACTACATTGGAGAGACAGGAAGGCCACTCAATGTGCGCATTAAGGAGCATCTAGACGGTAAGGCCAGATCTCGCATATCGACCCCTTTAGGTTGCCACAGGCAAGAATCCCACAATGGCGAGGACTTTGAGGTCACAGTTGATGGCGCACGAATCTCAAATGATGGCGCGTAAAACACTTGAGGCACTGTGGATCCAGATCAAGGATCCAAAAATTAACCGGAGGGGAGAGTGTCTGGCGATTACGCGGGAACTCGCGCCATATATAAGATTAGCTTTTCAACCGGGACTCTGACTTCATTTACTCCGGAATCTCTGTCGGTGGCAGTCGATTCCGTGGGGTAAAGGTAGGGTGTTTTCCTCTAGTGTTTGCGGGTGTATACAACAACTAATATTTGATTTGAACTTTACGTCAAAATTTCGGAGGACATACATAAAGCGGTCCCCAACAAATAGGAAACAAGATCAGGCACAAACTTTCCGAAGGTAGGTGCTCAAAACAACACTGTAGAGAGTGATAGCGCATGGACAACACAAAAGATAAATAGAGTCAAAGGACGCGCCGTAATGCCTTGTTCACAGTTCCTAGTCCCGATACGACCGGGAATAGTGTACCCTCAAACCTAACGGATTGTCGAGGGAAACCTCATGCATGACGCTTCCCACACTAATGCTAATCGCCCTCCCATTGATCCGAACCGAAAACACGTGCATGGAGACCTCCTACGTTCACCGATTAGGCCGTGGGACTCGTTATCTATCCATTGATTACAGCATAGATGAATACCTGAAAAACTACTAGATGAAAACGAAAGGTTAGTTGATATGGGCTCCTTTCTTATCCTATTGCGATTGCAAGCAGGTAAACTGGTGCTCGCGAACCACTATGCGGACCGAAAAAGGGTTTGTAATCACCCAGGATGGGAATAAAATCATACATGGTGCATCCAACAGTGGGGCCGAACAACGCTGATCGTTGGACCTCTGAGAGCAAAAGGTGCAACAGAGGTAGGTACAAGCGAATAAGCATCATGTTGACAAAACTTTCGAATCGAGTAGGATCTATTACATGTGAAGTCTGAGCCGAGTTGCAACTGCTCGAAAACAAAGCTGTGGAAAGCGAATGATCCTCTTACAGCCTGATATTTCCATATAACCTACATATTCTATATAAGAGATGCATAACTGTTGCCACAAACATTACTAAGAATGCACTTTTAAATACTCTCACTCTAGATGTTGCAATAGCAAATAGAACAAATATATAGAAGGAGGCGAGTGATAGTTCGATCGCAGTTTGCAATACGTTGATAGCCATTTCTTTTAAAACAATGAGAGTGATGTATGCTGCGGACAGGGCTTTCCAATGACTTTGCGAGGGCGAAACTGATAATTTTGTGCTCTTTAATAGTCTGGACAACTACCAACGATGATTATCTCTCTAGCTATTCTTCTTTAATGGTAAGAAACTACGGTGTACTCAATGGTAACTAATGGTAACGGTAATGGGATAATTGCTACTGAAGTGCCTTATTTGACGATGACAGGGATAATTATAATTTTGTGCTCTTAAATTACGAGGATCTAGTGGCGATTATAAGCTGGCTAGGAAATCTTCGTTGATATATTCGACGATGACATGAATCCTTCCTCCCGGCTGCATCACGTGAAATCACTGAAAGTGACTCGGTACCAATAGTAAATAGCCTTTCCCAGCACTGGAAACGCAAAACGAAGTCGCTCGGTCTGCTATAAATATGGTAGCAGATGTAATACCGCCTCACCGTAGTATTAGGGTTGAGAGCAGCTCGAGTATCAAATGAGTTACGCCTTTGACGGTAACAGATGATCTCGCTGTTCGATTAGCAGGGGAAAACGCTGGTCAGTGGGTTTTGGGTGCTAGTCTTTGATGTTTTGATTTTTGTTAGCTTCTGATTTTTGTCGCAGCCCGCAAGCGAAAGTTGTAACGAGAATGCTTGCTCACGGGCGGAAGCTTTGGTCTCGTGCGAGATTCTATGCCTCACATGTCTATAGTATGCTAATTCATTACACTACTGAGACCCCCTTCAGCTTAACTCGGCTCCTAATGGCATTCATATTTATAAAAGCCTATCAGCAGTCACAGTATAAGCTGTTGGGCCGGCTGCCGACATCGACGTCAAGACGTGAAGCTGAAAGCCTGAGCGCCAGGTACGACTTTTTCTGAATGTAAGGCCATTTTAGCAGGGCATTGGTAGTATGGGATGATGTTGGTGGTGTAGAACGCTGTTTCTGTGGGCATCAATTCGATCCTGGCACTTCCGAAGGCGGAGTGCCGGGACACACTCCTCTTGACCATCCTCGATTCCTTGATTACGATTTCACTGACACTTGATTGAGGGGTGCCGCGCTCTCTCGGGCCTAAGTCTAATGCAGCTCGATAAACGAATTCTTAATACACACCTCATTTCAACGAATAAACCATTTCGACGAGGATGCAGGATGCATAATTCTCAGTCCTAGGAAGAGCTTGGAACACGGTTTACATGCTTGAATATCCGATATCCACCGAATCTATCAGCTTAAAGATTCAATTGCGATATTTATTTATTGATACACCAAGTGGTGCGCACAAAAGTAGTTCAAAAATCTTTAGGTATACAGACCATGACAAAACGATATCAGCCAATCAACTACCACGTGTGAACGCAACGAGGGCAAACTGAGGAGCAGTGTAAGTGGGCTGCGCTCAAATTAAGAAGCTGTCAAAAAAACACATCAAGAAGCTGTTAAGAAGAAAAAAATGTCGTGGTGGAACATAATTTCCCTAAAATATTTTCTTCACGCTCTAAAAGACTTTGTCAGTACCACTGATATTGAAGCATAGCTATACATAGGTATGGAGTAGAACAAAGAATAGCAAACTGCGAGAAGTAGTGCTCAGCACGGTAGTATTCTATTACCACTTTTACTGATAAATATTTACAATGATATTCGTAGCTTTGATTAGTTTCACTGCACATATTTTGTTCACCAAAGATGGTTTCTCAGCAGATACACTGGTAACAACAAATATCAACTCGTGCGGAATAACGGAAAAAGACGGTTTAGAACTTATCAAAGAGCTACCTGTTGTGATTTTGGATCGAATCTATCGAGAAACTCATGATTTCCTCAGAAAAGATGGGGACAAAATGCTTCACATTCACGACTTTCATGGCCAGAGACGTCCAGAATATAATTTGTTCTTGTCATGAGAATTAAGTGAAAGTGACGATTTCGTCCGATCATTTCTTGTACAGTATTAAGGACGGATAGTTTGATAGCTCGTTGACCATGAATGAAGACATGATATTATTGCGATGGTCGAAAGCTAACATGAAATGCACACCAAAAAACTTAGATCCAATTCCTTCTGAAGGCGGATGTGTTTTTCGGCCTGTGCCTCTACCCATGAATTGACTGAAGTCACGTCGATGTGAATATAGAGACCCTACCTCGACTCAGTGTGTCTATTACTTATATATTTACGTGAAGCTACAGTTGAGATAACGCCACTTGCTGGTGGCTACCAAATAGTTGTAGTGCTGAAGCTCTCACTTCCACATGTACAAAAGAGCAGAATTCTGAAGTAGCTTTGCTGAGCTGGACAAATAGTTCCTAATTCATATTTCCCTTTTACACCTGTAGAATGAAATTCCCATTACATGAGGTAATGAGAAATTCTGCGAATTTTAAAAACAGCATTGTTTGTATGGAGTTTTTGATTTAAAGCTTACCCACTATGCACAGCGCTTTCAAATTTACCTGCAACCAAAGGAAATATAGAAAGGTCCACGCCACTCGAAAATTTAATGATTTTTTTCCAGTAAAATAAATTCGTGCGTTACGAATGCCTTTATCTAACTTGTGTTCCTTCTTGGTGAATACTTATAAGCATTCTTATGAGTTTAGTCTGCGCACACCTCTTATTATACAATTAAGAGCACAATGACTCTTCTGTAGCGTCTGGAGTTTGAGCGTCGATAGAGCTGATGAATGAAATCAAATAGAATCTCAGGGAATGTGCCCGAGTTGCTTTATCGAAAGACTAACTTGAACTTCTTGCGAAGCTATAGATGCCATTCAATCGGCATCTAATAGAAGCTTTTTGTTGTGGAAAATATATTTTCCTTCGAAGTATCACAAAACGACTTCGTCGTGAAGCATATAGCAGTCAACAATAAGTTCTTGCTACAGTGAGCCTTTGATAGCTTGCCTTTCTCTAAACACAAGACTTTTTATCAATTAATTAATTAACACGGAAGGAATTCATTTAGAATTTGGACGGCCATTGAAGTGTCACAATGGACGAGATGATTGTAACTGTAGTGGGGGCGAGCGGCAGTCGACGAAAAAAACATGAGTCGTTCAAGTTTTTGAGGGCAATAAGAGGAATAATTCGTGTGTTCAGAAAAAGGAATGGTTATTGTAACTAAGCGTTATGGTCCAGGGAAATGTTGTATGGTGCAATATGCTCCAAAAGGCGTATTCTAGTTCCTTCACAGATAACTTCATGATTTTAATTCTCCAAATATCCTTCTTCTAGATAAAGTAGTACATAGTCAGAATTTCGGGAGGAGCCGAGGAACTCTCTTCGATCCGAAGCAGAAATCGAAAAGAAAGGCAACTTGTTTGAGTTCCCGCCAAGCAACATTTGAACAGCCGTCGAGTAAAGAAAGCATTTCAATTTTCTCTGCCAATGTTGAGTTGCTTCACTCTGCGTACCCCAGCACTACACTGTGGCCTCTGTATACCTGAGCTCTCTAGCGACTACACCCTATCGAACGCCACACCCCATCTCCCGTCCCTTTGAAGAGCTCTATCTCAACTCGATTCTTGTGTTTTCAAGAATCGAGCTGAGATAGAGCTCTTTAAAAGGACGGAGATCTTTGTTTCTGTGTTTGGCCCTTTGTGAGAGATATAACATAAATATATAGGGCAACAAAGGAGAGTGCATTCCTGTAGCGATTCGTAAACCAGTCCATCGCAGACAATCAGAATTCCGGAATGTGTGTGACGCGCGACGCGATATCTAGCGCAAAAGGAGCCTTGCTAGCTAAGTCTCAAAGCGATTGAGGGATTGGTTCACGGAACTATGAGCTCTTTTGTTACCCAGATATTTACATTGTATCAGTCTAATAAGGGCCACATGCGAAGTTTCGCGCGAAAAAAGTGAGAATTCGGCTGAGTTACTCTCTCCAAATTCTCGGCCGGGTGGGCGGAGCCTCCGCGTAAGAGCCCCATCTCGTCGCCCGCCGCGGTCACGAACGGACAGTGGGACTGTCTCGTACACAGGTCCTCATGTCCTCGTTGCTCCGACTGACGCTTAATGAAGCGGTCTTTAGCATCTTATCCAAAAAAGTGACCTGATCATCCAACGAGGCAGTTTTATCTTCAGAAAGGCAGTAGTTGAGCCCATCTTGTATGGCGAAACACGCGTTGAAAAATGCGCTCCAGGGCGTTATTGCGATCCTAGCGCGTTCACGAACTGCACGCTTTAGTGGCCGAGTTGCCTGCTAGCGGTGGACAGAGAAGGAGGGACTTATTTCGTTCATGATGATGTTCACCAAGTGAAGAACAAGGGAAACAAACAAGTGAATCAGTGAAAGGGAGAATAACAGAAGAAGTAGCAAAAATGCGTTCATAAGAAAACTAGCTAATGTTTCGCACTTGATGAGTATGCAAGGCGTCGTGTGTGCAATTGCAGAATAATGTATGGATAATGTACAAGTGAGTACTGTGGGCTGAAATAGCCCTCTCCGGGTGTCCTCAAGGCCCATTCAACGTGATTGCAAAAGGAACCACATAATAATGCATGTGAATGAAACTAATGAGAATAACTATTGAATGATACTAAATAAAGAAATTGAAGAAAGGGGAATGATGAGTATCGATTCTAACCATATAAGGATCCTCAGGGAGGCTTTGGTTTATATGACTCTCAATTACCATTGCTCATAACCAGGCAGCTAAGAGTGGTGATTTCGATGCGCAGTAACCTATAAAGGTCGTGGGCAGCGTTTTTTGACAAGCCAGTGATGTAGTGGTGTCAGAGGCGCCAATGCCGGTGGCGATAAACGAACTAAAAAAATTGTGGAATGGAGTTTCTTTGCCGTGCTTTGAGCTGCTTTATAACTCTGCGGTGGTGCCAGCGTGTCTACCGGCGGCACGGAAGGGTTTCGTCCCTTCGACAAGGGGGGCCTGACGCTTGAAGAACCAGCTTTCGGCTGCTGTATAGTAATAGAATTCCTAAAAATTCACATTGCATCCGCTGCCTTCAAGATTTTGCGAAGCTGTGCGAGTGGCTGGTTGGCTTATGTCCAGGGTTAGGCGTCCAGATGAGGAGAATTTTCAAAAAACACGACCCCCCCCCCCCCAAAAAAGGGGGTCTCAATACGACACCCCCCTCTGTTACGTCTGTTATTGTTATTTTTCACTTTGCTACAATCTGTTGCATATCAATAAAGGGTTCTTAAATGTTAACACAGTTTCTCTCAAAAAACAGCTTCGCGTGGCAAAGAAACCGCCCTGACTCCCTTCTTCCCACCCCAAGAGAACTTTTTGCGATCGAAAGGTGGAGAACATAATTCCCTTCCTCCCTCCCTTTCCCTCCCACCCCAGGAAAAGAGATCCCATCCCATTCTCTTTTGTTCACGTTGATGCATAACGAAAGAGAATGGGATGGGATGGGGGAAAATTCCCTGAGTGGCTCAGGACAAGCTGCCAGCGCGGCTTCAGACCACTGAACTCGCACCTTTTGCAGTGTTCACTATGAAAAGTGAAAAACGTCTCAATATAAAGGCGTTATACATATAGAGGGTCTGCAAAATCGGACCCCGTGCAAGACAATCAATCGTTCAATCGGGGTCAGGGGTGAGCAAAGTTGGTTAGAGAATGAAATCACCCGTTAATACCAGTAGGCACAGCTTACAGCTAGGGTCGGGCTCAGTACTGAATTCATAAAGAGAGTACTACATTATGTACCATCATCTCCTAACAGAAGAGTGACTCCACCATCAACAGGCAGACTGAATAACGAATACTGATTCATCTTTCTTAATCAGGCTGGTCTACTGAGAAAAAAGACATTAACATAAACCGCGGTTGTTGACATTAACTGTGGATCAAACCTTGTTCATGAAGCGGTGCCCAAAATCAAGATGACACGGACCAACAGCGAACTGAACTACTTCTGCGTGAGTTCTACTAGGGTCGACAGAATGCCAAACTAGTGCCGCTGACAAGAGTAGATGCCTGTTCGCACAAGTCTTCGAAAAAAATGAAAGCCACAACAAAAAACACTTTTTGGTCCAACTAACGCCTTCTATGTATTGCTATAATTGTCAGAATCCTCTCTACTACTACATACTTGATGAGAACGCTAGGCTACACAAAATGATCACTTTACTCGGGCGCGAAGACGCCAACTCAAAAATGAATGTCATATTTGTGCTGAAGACGCTGAATAATCCGTGCTTGTTGGTTTTGAGAGACAGTGATAAAAGCTACTGCGCCAATACGTCATTAAATAGCTCAAACAAAAGGTCAGTGTCATACAAAAGGTCAGTGTCATAATATCGATGTGAAATATGAATAGTCACTATGACTATCGTTTCAGCAAAACATCCCCTTCCGGAGTAGAAAGGCTCGATGAAACAAAGCTTTCCTTTTAATAAGGATAATTGTTTTTCAGAGTGGCAAGACCCGAGAAGATGTATTTTTACCCTTGTAATATGCTGACGGTTTTTGTACGACAAAGCTCCAAAAAATAAGGATTTACGGCGTGAAACTACACCATGTGCAGCAAGCAATACTTAATCTAGCATCCCGTATCCCACTAAGACTGCTTCTTCTCAATCTTTCTCTCGCATGATCAAAACTATCATTTTTAACGAATGAGTCATATGGATAAAAGTAGCATTGCAGCACAGCATTACAGGCATTTCAAAATTGAATGAAGACAAGTCCTAAATGCGATGAGTCATTCTTAGCAATAATCCGCAAAACCTCTCTGCCTCAATAATTCTCAAATCCGGCAGGGGAATGGGAGTTTTTCTGGTTTCCTCCTATTCAAACATCATCTCACAGATATTTCCTATCACTCCAAGTTGTTCTTACGAAAGAAATATCGAGACGAATTGAACAAAGCATGCAGAAACATTTGCCAAGATTGCATAAGAGCACATCAGGCGTTGTAGGCTTTCAAGGGAGCATCATAGAGACTTGAGCACTGTATTCCGCATCATCACCTTGCTTTTTACAGTATGACTAGATACACTTCTCTTTGCTAGGGGAAAGTAATGCCGGAATAGCCGCAGAAGTGTTTTGTACTGACAATCGCGACTTTTCACCGTACAGAAACTGTAAAAAAAGAAAGCACCAAAAACTAGATAGCATCTAAATTAAGTAGGCTCGGTCAGTACAGTCGCAAGAGGTGCGACTGTAGCAGTAAGATAACAGTACATGTACTAGTACATGACTCTGAACAAGGAACTCATCCAAAGGTCTTGCAACAAAGATAGAATGTTTGATGGACAGCTGTTTGATGTTTGATCTGAAGCGGGCATAATCGGCTTTTAATTTCGTTTCAGGCGCGGCGATCACGATGGAGCGCGGTATCTCCCCCATACTGAATTCCAACATTTTGGAAATGCTTCAAACTTTACCTGGAGCCCATCTTTCGAACAGCTGTAAACTGTTTTCCTAATAACTCCCTTAGACCTATCTATTGGCCAATTGCTTGCTCCAATGGTTGCTTAGTTCTTAATATGGGTTTTTTGATAAGGATTTGATGAGGAAAATTTCGAAGTGTTTTACGGAAATGGCCATAACTTCCTTCAAACTCAACCATATGAGTTCGTTTTGGTGAAGCAGGGCCTGCTAGGTTGTCGCTTTCGAATGACTACCTGAGCTAGGCCATATCTTCAAAACGAAGCAAGAAAAATTCAAGAAAGCCAGTTGAGGAAAGCTTTTTTTCGTCGAATTCGCGAGATCTTCCCACGAATCTTCCCAAAAATTGATTCATTGTTACTGAAATTCTTCCAGTATGCATCCTTCGCTCTCGGAGGCCTAGTGGAAAGGCGAGAAGCGTCGGTCAGCTTTTCTGTGGGATGCGCCATGCATGAGGATTTCATTCACATTCGCAATGAATACAAACGTTTTTCCGGCCTTTATAGTGGCCGCCAACACTAGATTACGTACTTGCGATCGTAGTGAGATATGGAAGAAGTCCATATCAGCTAATTTTTCGTCTTTATCTCAATGTTTCTGGAGTGTTCATCCACGGTGGTATCCGTTGATAGATATCGCTTTTCGCGGGCCATCGGTGATTTTCGGAAGTGTTCCTGTACGTGGTTCCTGTGTCAGCGGACCAGCGAAAGGGCTATTGGCGTTGATCGGTTTCGTTGCGGATTGCGCCATGCATGAGGTTTCCATGATGATTAACTTAAACTGGTTTCGGCTTCGCACCCCACTATTGTACTATTATTTCTCCCCTCACACTTCAGACCCTCAGCCTGAGAAATTCTGTTGATCACTGCCTACCTCAACTTTTCTTTTACGACCCCCCCCTCCTAACGGACCAAATACGACCCCCTCGTTGAGGATTCCTCAACGGAGGCTTGACCCTGCTTATATCTAAGAAGCAGTATGAGTATCACGGGAGCAGCGCCCTCCATATTTGAAAGATCGATTTCTGATGACGTTTGCATGGTAGGGTAGGTAATGGAAAGTGTGTACTGACATTGAAACCTAACCCTTAGCGAACTTGATTAGGCGTCCGATCACCTTCCTCATGAAATAATCTCGATAGTTCTTCAAGGAAGCACCCACCACAGCACCACAGTACCTGAGCCCTTCCATTAGAGATATTGGCAGGGGGCTAGGCACCCACACGCATTCCGGGGGACAAATGGACATCACTTTAGGGCGCCACGAAGGTGCCACCCATTCCGAAGCCCTCTAATGAAGGGAGTCTGGAAGCCAAGGGGCGGCGAGAAGCTCCACTGTGGAGTTGGAAGGATGTAATCATTAACGACATCACTGAAATTGGTCCACGGGGCCATGGCCACAATCAGACATCTGAGGCCAGAAATGAAAG
Source organism: Trichostrongylus colubriformis (assembly GCA_963978905.1). Classification (NCBI taxonomy): domain Eukaryota; kingdom Metazoa; phylum Nematoda; class Chromadorea; order Rhabditida; family Trichostrongylidae; genus Trichostrongylus; species Trichostrongylus colubriformis. Next base: position 8,555,275 of record OZ022256.1, read on the forward strand.
AAATGGCGATGTGTCCCAAAAGCAGCGGACTCACAACAGAGTGAGATTATCGCTGTGGAAAAGATGGCCACTAAAGCGTAGTACTAAAGAAAATCGGGAAGAATGGCGGGGCCACCGCTGGGAGAGCATCTCACTATGAAGATTATTTCTACTTAAATCTAGAAGCGAGAAGGAATCCCCTTCGCCTCCCCTACAGTTTGGGCAAAAGCGTACGTCTGCGTGTGCAGACTAACCTCTCGCTGATCCCTCTAAGATGCTTGAATTGCAATTTTTCATAAGATATCCCCTTCATTGCAATAGTACTGTAATTGCGTTTTTGAGAATAAGTTATACTTTCTGTCAGAAACAAATCGACAGCAATGCTGAAAATCAAAATCTGTTAATGAAAACTGGTCAGAATAGGTGAAGATGAGTAGTGGTGCAGCATTATGCAAACTGGGACTGATGCTACATATCGTCAGGTAACTTACTTGATGTTAGTTGTAGTACCGCCTTATTAAGCATCAGTAAGAGTGGCTGATAAAACAGTAAAATCGTGATGAATAAGAGATTCTAGAAACGTAACGACGTTAGAATACTACAAAATTAGCGACAGGCTATCCTATGTGATTTGAATGACTCAAGCAAAGATGACGAGAGGTGAGGGGAAGGTTGAGCGTGCAACGTAATCTTCCCATCACTAATCTGTAGATCAACTCCGCCTGTGGGTAACCGCAGCCGGTCCCAAGCCCAGATAAAGGAGGAGGGTTGATCCCCCGCCGAGGGATCGTAAAATGTAGGCTTGTAACCACATGGAGAATACTCGCAAGGATCTCGTAAAAGCTACCGCATTCGGGGAAGCCGATGCGCCGGCATTGGACAGGATGTCGATGAAAAGTATGCGACTGGTCTCTCACCAAACAAGCTCCTATCATCGAAAACGACACTCAGGCTCGCAACGTGGAATATCAGAACAGGGAATCATGTCGGCCAAAAGAAATAGTTGTGCAAGAACTGCTTCGCTACAGCATCTCCGTCGCTGCGATCACGGAACTGCGTATGCCGGGAAGTGGATCCATGAGGATCACTTCGCCGAAAGATGGGAAGTGGATGAGGCTCTATTTCTCAGGCGGTGAACATCATACTGAAGGAGTGGGCTTCGCGGTCGATTCTAAGGCATTCAGGAGTGTCATCGCTTTCCAGCCGTTCTCGAGCAGATTGGCTGTGCTTACCATCGAAGGCACCATTAGGATGCATCATGTTGTTGCATACCCCCCTACAGAGGCCAGCCCGGAGGAAACAAAGGATGCTTTCTACGATCAGTTGCAAACTGTCCTTGATTCACTACCACATCGTGACATGGTTGTAATTGGAGGTGGTCTGAACGCGCACACGGGCGTCAACAGAGAAGGATGGGAAGACGCTCTGGGCCATTTTGGACACGGAGAAATCAATAAGAATGGACTTCGATTATTGTCGTTTGCGCTGTCGAACCATCTGATCATAGGCAACACCGTATTTCGTCACCCTCTGAAGCATCAACTAACATGGCGGTCCCCCAATGGGAGGGATCTGGCTATGCTCGACTACTTTCTCATTCCAAGCCGATTTCGATCCTCTTTCTCGGATATTTGTGTCATGCGACGAGCTGACTGCGAATCCTCGCCTCGCCGGAAACCTCGCCATCAATGTTAGTTTGAATCATTAATACCCAATACTAACAGCCTTGTTGGCATGAAAGAAAAGGATTCGATTGTGACAAAACAACAATTTTTCCAATCAGTGAGCAAATCTCGAAGTCAATGGAAAATTTTTTTCCTTAGCATCTAAGAAGGCGATTCAGCATATTCTCTTCTTGAAACTACGTATCTCCTCTCAGACTTACAAAATGACGCAAAAATGGTAGCCAGTATTGGACTCATCCAATATTGAATACAGTGAGTCTTGTACATGGTTTCGTACGGTTTTTGTGTGTGCAGGAGATTGATACTATACATTGAAGGAGAGCATTTTCCTTGCAATCTCTTAGTTTCTTACAGTGGGGCTCCTGTGCTTTGAAAGAGCTGGTTTGCGTAAAATTGTGTAAATTGCGGTAGAATACGGTGAGGAAAATCTATGAAAAGAACGTTGAACTTGCGAGGATACACTCCTACTAACCACGGCATGGCAACGTCCCTTCCAATGCTGATCGTTGCATTTCGGACAAACTTTGACGCATTTCCGGAAAGCTCTGAGGCACTTAATATCAGGAAAATCGTGGTTTCCTGTGGTCTCAAATAATGGCTAAAACGCCGCCTTACTATAAACCGCTTTGAGGCTTTATATCTAACAAGAGCAGCTTCTTCTGAATGAAGTGGCACCCGAGGGATCAGAAAGTGTAAAGCTAAAGTTACTCAAAAAAACATAAAATAATTAGTGGGCACGGTTGAAATTTTTAGTCAGACCCAGTACTATTATTGATGTTGCTGGTGAATGGGACTTGCTAGTTTGATTTCTGCTAGTTTAGTTTCAAACACTATCCCTCGTTACATCTCCAGTGGCTCACATGGTCATCTGTCTAAGTAAACAACAAGTAAATAAGTAAATAAACAATTGAATGTGGTATGACAGCATATGCCATAGCACGATATAATACAGTCCATTTCAATTACGGCTGGCAGGGCGAGGCCTACGGACCTGTATCGATCCCTCTCACCCCGCCACACACTCTCACCCAACTCTGTGGGCCACGCCCCGTCAGCCTACGGGAACTGGACTGTATGTACAATGCGAAAAGTAATATAAAATACAACCGCGGATCTCATTTCCACGAAATGCGTCGAAAAATCGAAACGTAATGTTTCTGAGACCCAAGAATCGTAAGCTAAAAAATTACTGTTACATCTCATCCAGTCGAACCTATGTAGTGCATTTTCGAACTCGACACTTCTACTTCTTCTTAGACTGCTTTAACAGCGCCTGAAGACTAGCATCCACAGTGATACCCAAGGCAATTTATTTAAATATACTAGCAATGCTCAGTGGCTGCTGTTTTCTCACTATTGTAGTACGAAGAACAGTTTTGTTTTCGCCCCATGCCATGTTTTTCTTCAAATACATCGGCATCGGCACAAATACGAAATCTGCAGGAAGCAGACTACAACCGTGAAGATCAAATAACGAATCTAGATCCTCATTCAAGATGAACAGGCTACGACCAGTAGCTGCAAAATCAGATCTTAGAATTCTATGATGAACATAGCAAACATTCTTGCAACACATCACTCCACTACCGGAATTAAGCACAGAAAACGGAAAATTTAAGAATGGAACGTGAGTAGCAAACATTTCATGCCTGCTAACCATGATAGCTGTGTGAATGCCTATTCGACACACTGGCTTGCTCTACACAGAGCAACCGTCTAAAAGCCTTTACACTAGCCTAGACTGATTGGCTTTGGAGCGACCACTACTACGCTGAGCTAGTGGGCTGTTTTATGGAAAGAGCTACTAAGGACACCCAAATTCTGCTAGAAATGTGATGCCGTGCACCTCATCGTACAAGGACCGGCTTCTCTGTAAAGCCGATTCTCACCATATCAGCACACGGCAAAAAGGGTTGAAAGGATCAAGCTCTTCTGTTGCCCATATGTTTACATTGTATTTGCATTCCATGGGCCACATCCAAGTTCCACGCAAAAAAAACGACAATCCTGCCCAGACAGCCTGCTCATAGGTACGTCCAACGAGGTTATGGGTTTGGGGAAAAGGGGTTGCGAGCGTTTAAGGAGCAAACAGAATCAAAGAGGCGACGGTCATGAGGTCAGGGACGCAGAGCGAGAAGCAAATCAGCACTAAGCGCGAGATTTGAACTGTGCTCTTTTCGCCGACAGTTGTTCAAATGTTGCCGGTAGGAATATAGACTAGCAGCGGTTTCCCCGGTTTTTCGATATCTGCATTGGAACATAGGAAATTTCTTGGTTCTTTTCGTGTTTCTGTTCATGTACTGTATCAATTGGAGTGATTTCGAAAGGAAATTGGACCATTCCTTCAAGTCATAACTCATGCATTGCAGGGGACCATTCGACTAGTCTTCCAAACGTTAGCTCCATACCTACGTCATAACCTGAACGGTGATATCATCTTCAGGACCAATTATTTTGCACCAGCCTCTACTCTGCAAGGACACTGTCCATGGCATCGGGAATTCAACAGGAAGAGGGATGGATATAATCCATATATGAGGTTCATCAGGTGTCATGACGCAGGTGTTTCCTCGAGTGTCAGCCTGCGCCCACACTTCCTATTTTTACGTGAACACAAAAATGAATCCTTCTCCTCCGTCTCCTCGCTGATTGATGCATCGCAGGATCGAAACCTTCGTCATACGTCGCCATTTATTCCTGCCTGGGCATCTACTGTCGTGGCCTCGATATCGGTGCGATCCGTCTTGATGACATCCTTCCATCACTTCTCTGGGGCTACCCGTGGTCGCCGGCCCGAGGTTTGAACTCTAGACTACCCTTTTTATTGAGTGATTCTCTGGCCTTCTAAGCACGTGCCTGACAAGTGACAGCTACTTGAGGGCCTCACTGGAGGCTATCAATCCTTCGATCGTGCAGCGAATTCTATGAGCTCTGAGGAAGGAGATCTCTAGCCGCCTGTCGTGCCATATGTACTTTCAAAGTGTTCATGGTGAGTGGAATCCTTTCCTCCTTTCTTCAGTTGCGCACTCCAACTGTGTGTCGTTATTTGCCTTCTCCGATCACCTCTCGAATGTTTCGAATACTCTTCTCACGGTTATCAGTTGTACGCTGTGTAACCCATCCTTCCTTATTCTACCTTTTCGCACAGTTTCCTTGCGCCCCGTATGCGTGGAACTCGAAGCCACTCTGACCGCCTCCACCTCAACTCTCCTATAGCTTAAATGAGCAAAATGGGTGTGATCGGAATGGGTTTGAGCAAAGGTAATGTCGTTATGGCGCACCGTGGTGGCGCAAAAGGTGGGTAATTTGGAGACTTGTCCAAAGAACTCTCTCAAGGAAGTGAGTCGCCTTATCTGATTACCGCGACGTTTGCCTTTAAGAGTTCAGCATTCGATTCTGCTTAATTGCTATACCCCTCCGCTAAACTGGAATAGGACCCACATGGTTACTTATCATAATTAACAGCACAAAGACACCGACCAATGCTCACTTATTGTTGGACCTTTCAGGACCTGTGGGAGTCTTGTATGTACCGAAAGGTGAGTAGGGTAAATGATAAGGCCACGCGACATGTTCAATACCTTCCTCACTTTCTCTGAATAAGAATCGAAGCGAGCATCCTAAATTTTTCGGAGTTGCCTAATATTTCTATTTTTTCTTTTCCTTTGACAGAACCACGACAGGTGGTGCCGTTTTTATCACTGGGCAAAAGTGTATAGGAAATCCTATATGAAACCATATATTTCGCGGAGAAGGATGGTATTGTTGAAGAAGGTGCACTGACAACTGATCTCCGCTCTTTGCTTGTACTAAAGTTTACCGTCCAAAATGCTGATGATCTCATGATCGGGCCCTTCGATCATGACAGAGAATTTCTTGACTTGCTCTGGCCAAACTTTTACAAAACTTATGCGTCACGATTCTGTCAGGTGTGTGTTGAGTTAGCTGTGCAATTCCAACTTACAATTTCTATGACTAAGTCATTATATTGGACCACCTTCATTTTTTGGACACACATTTTTTACGTGATCGCAAGAATTGAATGAAAATTAAGGTGAGCATTCACCAACGCATGGAACTCGTCAGCCTGACATCTTTCTTGGAATCCTTCCACGATATTCTTTATGCGAGATCATTCTTTATTATCAAAACTTCGAAGTCGACCGATAGCAAATACATGAACTTTCACGGTGTTAATTTCATGGAACCTTACTGTATAGAGCGCTATCCCAAACTAACTGTCGAGTTTCAAACAAAGATCTGATGGCTGAGTACGGGTGAACAATAATTTCTGACATAATTTCTACGAGCTAATCACTGAATCAGCACCTTTACCTATTCCTTCCTTATATTTTCCAGGTAGAAGAGCCCTGTGCAATGGTTGTCCTGTGAATGACCGGAAATGGACCGTGAGATTGTTCTCGTGCCCTTTTTGATATTTAGGCCATCACTGCTCCATTATTCTAGCTGAATTTGGAAACCTCATTTTTTTATATAGAACGATTTATCGGTTTTTGTCTCTCTCACTATTGAGCTCAATATATGATTGTTTTGGAATCTTAGAGGGCGAGATCCTATCCCCGAGTCCGAATAAATATACAGATCCCCAGATCAATATTATTCGATTGAAGCTGACTCGGAAGCTCCGGCTTCCCCTACTTCAGCGCTTAGTTGATGTATAGCTCCCACAATGGTGCGCTCGCATGTGTTCTCTAGTGCACTTCTACTTGATATTGCTACCCGGACCATCTATTGCTGAGGGAAATTAGCACCCTCATGTGAAAGTGCGCAAAACGATAAAAGTGATCAAATGTGCGAATCGCCGTGTCGTGAAGCCACGTTCATACATTGCGCATCGGCGCCGACGGCGACGGCGGCACTCTGATGAGGCGCTCTGTTTACAAAACGCTTGGCCTAGCCATACTACAATATGGTGATCGTGGTGATAGCTCACGAATTCAACTTTGGAATTCGAATAGTCTGGCACAGTACCAAGATCGCTGCAAGATTGTCAGGACGATGAAGAGAGCTCATCGAATTCCTTGAAATGTAGTCAAATTATTTTCAGAGGAGGTTATCCAAATTGTATTTTTCAATCGTGCTTTCGTAAACAACGCGTATATATCTCTTTCCAACAACTTCCCTCCCTCGGCGACAAATTCCATTCGAATAAATCCGTCTGCAAGCGAACTGCGTCTTTCTTTCAGCAATGTCCATTCTGCTGCAGACATTCGTGGAGTGTTTGCTGGCTTCCTTCTACATATTTGTAATGATCGTTATCGTCAGTTCTAAGGCGAAAGTATTCAAAAATTCATTTTTTTCGATATTTGTAGCTACAGGTAAGACATCAGCCTGTATCTCGCTATTGCGGTAAGCTTTGAAACAGTGCCAGACATCTGCCAGTATTTCCTGCTGAATGTACAAAAAACATAAGTCCCGTCTAGATTAAACGAAGGCTGAAGTTTGCTTCCCTGAGGTCAAGGAGGCTGCGTGAAGTGCAATCGGCGGTTAAAACCGTGCTGTGAGCGTTGACTGACACTGCATTTAGTGATACTTCTCTAGAGTGAGGTAGCTGAAGAACCTTTTCGCTTGATTAAAGGGGGTTTCCGTCGCGGATCGCGACGGTGGCCGCCGGGGGCATAGCGCTTTCCGGCCCATCCGCGTGCGGTTGCAACTGCGGCAGTGCTCCGCGCTCACGGTTGGCTCCGCCCTCTGTGGCTGAGACCAGTATAAAAGGCTGGTCGCCGACTATCAGTCGGTTTTCACCGGGCAACGCCATGATGCTGCTCGGGATCGGGGTGCGGTGCACCTTGGCTCTCGAGTAGTGGAGCGCTGGCAAATGAGTTGGCCCTGTCCACCCCTGCTCCCCGCCTGGGAGCAGCCATGTGGTTCAGGTCCCATTTCGGCACCGTCAGCCACATGGCCAAGAGGAAATGCCCGGATGGGGGTCTACTCCGTATAGCCAACTGATGGAGTCGTCCCAACTGAGGCGACTTGGGAGAGAAGGTAGCAGGTATGATGTTAGTACGTTGATAATAAATGTATTGTGTATGTTATATTGTGTTATGTCTTAAAACGTAGGATCTGTTCTTACAATGCATTTTGCTATTCTACTGTTGTGTGATATCTTGCCCCTAGGTCCTCGGGGTAGGTCCGCCGAGCCAGGAGCGGATGTCCTGGTGAGGCGTAGTGATCCGATGGGGCTCTGGCCCAGCAGGTCAGAGCGCCGGGAGTTTGAGAGCGGGTGTACCACCGATGATCGCACAAGACGAGTGGTCATCCGCGACAGTTTCTCAATAAAATTTTCTGGGAATATGGCATAGGTGAGGCAGAACGCAACTGTACTACCAAATCTGTACCGCCTCGGGATGAAATTATACCGGAACCTGCAAGCTACCTTTAACTTTTTTATACAGGCATTGCTGATGTCATTTCAATTCTATCGAGTTGTCTACTTCGACTGAACCGTGAATTGGATTTGGGTGAGGAATACAAACGGATTGTCCTGGTTGCTCAAGTAAGCACCGGCACGGCATATATTACCCATATGATTGGAAACATGGTCATAGCTATCAATCGATATTCTGCCATCTGCTTTATTCATCAATACGACAAGGTTACTCACGTTATTACATCATTTTTCATTTTTCCTATCCTTCATGTAGGTAATTCACCTATTCTCAATTCAGAAGAAGATTTGAAAATTTGATTGATTTTCTACCGATAAAAACTAAAATTCGACTGATAAATTGATAGGCTAGCTGCATGCTGGTCAAAGGGCATGGCTTCGTGATCATCTTAATAATGAAAAATATCGGAATTCCCGATGATGGAAGTGAATGAAAAGCTGTAAAGCACTAACGACATTCTAAGATGAAGCCTGCTCTTTAGCCAGCACACAATGTGATGTGATGCGAAAAATTACTTTTAAAACATTTCTAGATATGGGCCAGAAAAAATGTATGGATTATCGTAGTGGTTCAGTACGTGGTGGCTCTCAGTGCTTGTATCCATTTCATAGGATCGGATTTGATTTATACGCGGAAGCCCGACGGAACATCAACTTACAAGGGGCTGGAAAAACAGACAGACCTGGTTAGTTTTTCCTAGAAAATTTTTGACAAATTTTCTTGTTAGTTGATGGACGAAACAGCCTTTTGTAAGGCTATCTTATACAAAAGTCCTGCGGCTTACGTGAATTTTCAGTTATAAATTTTGATATGTTGTTTGCAGATTGCAAGGTGCACTTATGTTGCATTTGCTATGGTCTACGCTTTTGTGGGTGTTTGCATAAACACAAGAATGCTTTTCGAGTGGCGAAAAATATCGCGGTCGAATATTGGACCAGAAACTAAGGCTCGCGAAAAGGTTAGAGAATTTCTGCTCCAAATCATGTTCGGCAAGTTTAGACAATAAGTTTCTAAAAAACACTCTATAGCCCATCAAAGCATGTTCCAAGAAGGTGGGGCGTCGAAGTCGCCTTTCAGCACTTTTCAGATTCCGAGGAAACAGGATTTTGAATAAAAAAATATTTGCACAATAATTTTGGCGAAAAATCTGCTTAATCTAATGGTTTTTGATTGGTACAATCAAAAGCGGAATTATGACCTGCCAAAATTAGGCAATGCAGGGCGACGGATAGTTTTGGGCGACCTAATATAAAAATAAGAATGTCGAGAAGTGGCCCTCTTCTTGAAACTTTTTTTCGACCTCGCGCAAGTTCACGAGCCTTATGGGCGGCAGTCCCAGATTGAGAGAACCAGTTAAGGCCAAAGTGAATAGGGGAATGACAGCCACCGGTCGCAGGTAAACAGACTTATGCAGCCTCCCAGCGAACTTCTGCAACACCCGCTTCGACCAGACTACTTTCGAAGAGCGTGTCTTTGTAGCAAGTACTACTCAATACTCACTATTCAGGCTAGTTAAACAAGGGTTCAGACAGATCTCTGGTAACACTTCTATTAAGAGTTTGCTGATGTACACAGTGATTGTATTCATTTCTACCATGCTGATGTGCTCGTTGCAAATTGTAGTTGGGATCGCTGTCTTTATTGGCAACGACAGAGTCTTCATGTCGGCAATTGTACAGGTCAGCCTATAATTTAAACATTCCAAGGCAAGATACAGTTAGAACGTAAATACAGTGCGTTTCATAATTATAAGGTCACCCCTGAATTTCAGGTTTTCTCGACAACACTCCATTGAGGAATCTTTTCAGTCTCATAGACGGATTCCTCACCTGAAATAACCCCCGTGTTCGATTTTTGGTAGCAGTCTCGTTTACCTTATGTTTTTAGGAGTATTTTTTGTTTTTTTGCACCGTTTCATAATTATAAGGTCACCCTGAAAAAAGAAAAAAGTTAAGGTCCCGGCAGGTCTGTGACGGTAGATTTGTCTTCCAAATACATCTTCGAGATACATATTCAATCGTCTTGTGGCTAGCTTCTATGTTCCAAGAGAAAAGCCCAGATTTGGGATTCTTGTGATGCTAGGCTCAGTTTGAGTGCCATTCCGAAAAGAATCGGAAGATACCTGTGCTCAGTTAGATGACATCTGAGAGATTCAATGTCTTAAGATGTTTTTCAGGCTCTGGATTCCCTCGTGAGATTATTACCATTAACGAGGAAGGGATTGTGGGGGGCACTTCCTACAGCTCCTCCTCCATGGACCTGATTTGTTTGGAGTCAAACCATCTTTAGTCTGGAATCACAGCGTGTACAGCAGCGAGGAAGGAGCAAAAACATCACTGAAGAAATAATGAAGTAGATTCCGAGGCCTACAGCACACCATAGGGCGGAACGACTTCAATTCATAAAGTTGTTCTTGAGCCACGGAATGAACGGAACTGTATTTGTATGGCAGTTGCACCCTGCATGCGAATAATTCCATCCGAATTGTACTTTTGAGTCTGAAAATACTCTATTTGTATGGTGCAGACGGGTAGAGGTAGTACTAGCTTGGTCTGGGAAGTGCGTCGATCTAGCGGAGCCTCGGCAATTTTTCTGGGAGAAGGGTGATGGCCTGAGTGGTTTTCGGCAATGAGGCTGCATTGAACCTTGTCTTCGAAACCTGTAGAATGGACTCCAGAGGCTGCTAAAAGATCCTACGAAGAAATCAACTGCCTTTTGGAGCCGACCGGCTCTTCATAATTGTGTCTAACAGCATGACAAGGCTGTTGTTCACGTAGGTCATTCAACGGAATCGTGGTTAAAGTTCTGAAATACGGACCTCCAGCAATAGATAACATGCATTCTTGGTCTCAGCTCTATTGGGGAGACCTGGAAGACATCGCCACAAAAATATTTACCCCAATAATCGCCAGTTCTAGGAAGCAAAGCTGCTGAAACAGGCAATTGTTGAAGACTGGAACAATATCTGTGGTAAGGCTCTTCGAAATTTCCTTTCTACTTCCCCAAGCGGCTGGTTGATGTCGTTCTTAATCAGGAGGGAACCATAGATTATGAGATCCTTCGAATGCGCTGTTAACTCTAACAAATCTCCTCTTTCTTCGGAGTGACCTTATAATTATGAAACGGCACGAAAATCAGAAAATATTTATAGAAAAATCGGGCTATAAGGTAATGTCATCAAAACTAGTATGCAAGGGTTTTCTGTGGTGGGGAATCTGTAAAAAATACTTAAAAATTTTTTGGCTGGCTGTGTGTTCTGAAAACCGGAAATTTGGGGGTGACCTTATAATTATGAAACGCACTGTATCTGTGGTAAGGCTCTTCGAAATTTCGTTTCTACTTCCCCAAATCGGCTAGTTAATGTCGCTATTAAACAGGAGGGAACCATAGATTATGAGCTCCTTCGCATGCGCTGTTAATTCTAGCAAATCTTCTCTTTCTTCGGGGTGACCTTATAATTATGAAACGGCACAAAAACCAGAAAATATTCATAGAAAAATCGGGCTAAAAGGTAATGTCATCAAAACTAGTATGGAAGGGTTTTCTGTGGTGGGGAATCTGTAAAAAATACTTAAAAAATTTTCCGCTGGCTGTGTGTTCTGAAAACCGAAAATTTGGGGGTGACCTTATAATTATGAAACGCACTGTAGTTCTGTATCGTGTTGTTCCAAGGCAAATTCATGATTTTCTTGGCCAAATGGCTAGCATCTCAAGATGGACGCAGAAAAACATTGCTGAAAACAAAAAAACATCGCCGCATCGTGCGCGTTGCTGGGCTGCCGCGCACGATGGAATCTAACGTTCCTCGATGGAAACTAGCCTGGAGAGGAGACTTCGCTCGATGGTATCACTCATGATTCGAGGATATCATTTGTATCTCTCTGCTGACGTTACCTCGACCATAGAAATTTCTGACTTATCTCGTCTTATCGCAACGGCTGGGGAGCCTCCTTTGCCACGTTGGGAAAAGCTCCGTTCAAAGCCAAGTGTGGTCCTAGTGAGTAGGCAGGAAGGGAGGGGGGAGGGTTACAGCGAGTTTGATGTCGTGATGAGATGTATTTTATGGCAGCGGAAAAAGGGTGAGGCCTGGACAGTCACCTGAGTATCTATCTGCCCCACCGAGTTATGGCCCTGATTTGATTATCGCAGAGTATGCTTTCGAACGGCTTGAACTGGCTTGCCTTTGCTATATTTGACATCTGTTATTGCGCGGTTCTTTGATGGTATTAGCGGGAAGACCGGACAGAGATGTCGAGGACGGAACATGGGAGCAGAGAAACAAGCTAGAGTTACAAGCGGACCGCTTGGTTTTTGCTGCTCCGATTATCCACATTCAATGGATTGTGATCTGACGTCAATAATTTCTATTCGAGTGATGGTAGCGCTTCGATGACTAGTCGCTTTCCGCAAGAAGGAAATGAGTCTACTCGTGGAGAGATCAGGGTCACTCTAATCATAGCTAGGTGTGCTTTTGAGGCAAATGATCGAGTGATTAACTTCTTGCATAGGAAGAGTGATTAACTTCTTGCACAGGAAGAGCTCTGCGGATCAAGTGCAGAATAGGGAATGCGGCTCCCTTGATAAGTCATAGCAGGACGCATCTGAGGGTTATATAAAAAATAAAGGATAGAAGGATAAGGTGTAAGCGTTTATTGATCGCCGTGCATTGCTGTTCCTTTCAGGATAGTGGTGTAAGAAGAATGCGATTTGGCCTGAACAGTAACGGTTTGGTAAACGAGTCTCATACAGATTAGCTAAGGGTCTGGGGGTCTGGTACTGAACCATCCACGTCGAAGTGATGCATAGCTTAGTTAGTCTATGCGGACGTTGATTCGGGATTTGAATCTCACATTATGGAAGGGAGTGTGCGCATTGTCTGTAACCACACCACTCGTCAGTAAAAATATAAAAAAGCGGCACAGGCGATTGTTTTTCCTTTGTATGCCAACACGAGGTTAGTTGTGGAACCTTTATTGGCGCTGCAATAAACCGCAGTATTGTTCGAGCACAGTTTCAAAATGATGTTGTCTTAGTAAATATCCCTAACGACAACATTGAACGACAACTTGTTCGCAACAGACTGTAAGACAAGCAGTGTATATGCCAAACTGCATTATTTGTCCTTACGGGAAGCCAGAAGATTGTGATAGGGCTTGCGTTATTTATGAGCTTCAATGTAGGTCTCGTAACAGTACATATATTGGAGAAAAGGGAAGAGTACTGGCTGTACGCGTCAAAGAACATCTAGCTGGGAAAAGGCGTGGTATTAGAACAACCCCACTTGGCAAGCATAAAGTTGAGGGACATAATGGAAGTGACTTTGATGTTATGTGCTCTATTTTGGCGCATGAGACGGAAGTTTTGTCACGAAAAGTGTTAGAATCATTCTGGATTTCTACAAGAAAGCCACGAATGAATAACCGAAACGAGTGTCTTTCGATTGGCAATGAACTCCTGCCTTTCGTATCTGAGTGCGAGTTACAGTAAAGGCGACGTACGCGGTAGTAGTTTCTGCCGTATAAGGAACATCGAGTCAAGAAAGACTCATTCGCCCTCACTGACACATGTGATTGAGGCGTGAGTTGCTGCTCCGCTGGTGGAATCTTGGGTGAATCTGTTGCTTTATTACCGGGTTGTCCGAGAGCGATCTTGGAACGACGTCGGAAACGCTAGAGAGGTGGCGCTTGTTCAGATACTTTACAAATCAGGGCTCTAAAGAAGACGAGAAGGTCAACACGTTAGGCCAGTAAAGGTTCCACAATTAACCTCGTGTTGGCATAAAAAGGAAAAACAATCGACAACTATGCCGAGGTTTCAACAAAGGAGAATAGGGAGCTATTAGAAGACGTGCCGTCAATTACAAGCAATTCTAGGAACGATGTTTATCATTATATTTACAGCTTCTCTGGGTGAACTACATCATGGTTAGCATACCGCCTTTTTCACTACTTCTTCTCTCTTCCGATCTTCGAAGCAGAATTTTCGAACTTTTCTGCATCAAAAAACTAAAAAATCAGGTTACCAGCACTGTGTCCGTTTTCTAGAGCATTAGCCTGCCTCAGAAACACTGAATCAAGGTATTTTTTACATTAGCCACTTGCTCGTAAATAACTCGAAATGAAGTGGGTGTATGAGTTAAATATACATTGTTTCCTTTGTCACGCCCTTAACATACGGTAACCAACTCCTGTATATCGTTGTGCTCAACTTTCGTGCTGTCGCCCGCGGCGAATAACAGTTTCCAGGCGATTGCGAGTGATCCTTTTGAAGTTTTATGCCCGTATTATTAGGTTGAGTCGATATGGCTCGGACGAATGGTAGTGACGGTTTTTAGAGATGTTAACGCTGCAAAGAGTTAACGAAAATGGACGCGCGAGGTACCGTTGGAATGACTACAAAAAGCTCCTCGATGTTCAGTCAAACAGTCACTCCAAACTAGTTTCATTCCGCCACCATGCCGCACGATGTCAAGCCGTCCAGAGACCACATCCGCAACGTCATACTCTTTCTATCGCTATTTGGCCAAGAACCCGCAGATATCGAAGGCGCCTAAAGGAACTTTACAGGGAGCATGCCCACGCCAGAAGTACAGTGTACTTGTGGCACTCAAAGTTTGCGTGGGGCGACAATTCCATCAAAGACAAAGACCGCATTTGGTGGAGCGTACACGGCGTAGAGTATTGGGAGCTGCTCGATGAAGGTACAACAGTATCCCCGTCATCTACGCTCTTCAATTACGAGAATTGAAAGCAAATGTCCAAAATTCGCAACGGCCGCGGTTACATTCCCCGAACCTGGTCCCTTCAGATTCCCCCTTTTCTCCCACGTCCAACGCCGCCTGGGCGACCAAGACTCCAAAACTCGCGAGGACGTCAAGAAGGCACTCGAGAACTTCTTCGAGGCCCAGCCTCCGACCTCGTGGAGCAAGGGCATCCACAATCTGCCTAACCTGTGGCAGAAGGTCATCGATAAAGATGGAGCATATTTCAAGTAAACCCCAGTTGTTGGTAAAAAGTTGTACGATTACAATAAAATTTGTCAATTTGTCCGATTAGTATTGACTCAACTCAATAATTATTTACTCGTAAGATCGTTATCATGCTATTGTTACTGTTTCCTTTCCTTGCATGTTACCATTGTCTTGTACAGGAGTCTGTTCTACATTGTTAAAAGTATTTCGATTGTTTCTTGGTGTTTAAGGTGTTAGAAGTGTTATGTGTTTGACTGTGTATTTCTTTATATTTTAGGTGCTACCGCAGTGAGATTATCGTGGTTCGATCTAGTTATTATGGGAAAACCCATACAGTAGTGGTCAAAAGTTTAGATACCTTTGAATTTTCAACCTCCCTCGATCAAGAAACGATCGACTTGTCTCAAATTCACAAAATAGGCATAAAATTATGTGAACACGATGTGTTACGACGTTCTTTGAGTGTGGAAATTTCAAGTGAGGAAAAAATTGTTTATTCCTGAAAGGACACGTCAGAAGTTTGGACGTCAGAAATTGCACGCTCGCGTAATCGATTGTATTAACGGTCACAAAGTATGTAGTGTCTGATGAGCTCCAGCTCGAAAGCTTATTCAGTGCAAGGCTGAACTTTCGATTCAAAATAATCGAATTTTACAGAGCAACCGTTTCAAATCAACAGTGAACATCAGCAAATTACGGAAATTGTTACAACGAAAAAATACATTAGCATGTGAAGGGAACGATCCGAAAAATCACACAAGAAAACTAATTTGACGTGCTCTAAGTCACTACTTGAAGAAGTGTCTGTGTGCATGCTCTGGAGAACATAGCGTAACATGGAGCTGACAAACACGTCACCCATTTTTTTTTGCAACTAAAAGGTTCCCTTATCGTAATCGTACACCCAAAATACATGCTATCCTTTCTACATGATAAGAGCACCTACCTTGAAAAAGGAATGAGCATATGAAACGGAAGAGAGATACATACAATGGAGGAACTGCTACTTTTTTTGATTAGTAGAGCCTCGAATGCTAAACACCGCCACGGCAGTAGCAGCACCGCCTTCAATTTTTCTCTTTCTAAAGAGGCGTAATATGCTCTGACGAAGATCCGATGAAAGGAGAGTCAGGGAGAGCGGGGGTATGCTCAGCATGGCGTCATTTATCCAGTAGAACTGTAAAATTCCAGTTGAGGACAATATTCTCATTGAGGGGTATTGAAAACGATGGTCTTGCTTATGATCAGGAGTTCCATGATGCTGACTGGAGCCATTACGCTTGTATCAAACGGTTTTTCTTCCGTAATCTCCTGTCATTGAGGCTTATGCATGCAATTATTGAATCTCGCTCAGGAGTTTTGATATCTTGCGTGATTTACAGGATGAAGGTGGAACCCAAAATCGTTCAGAAGAGTAGCGATGAGGATCCATGCTCTCCGATTACAAGAGGATCGGATCATGACGGGACATCACCACGGCAAATCCTTTCGATTATCCTGGCTCCGACTAGCATGCAGTGATGCGGAGTACCATACCGAAAAACGCAAGTAGCCTCTAATTCAGTTTGAGGGGTAGAATGATGGTCAGCTCAGTCCAATCTCATTAAGCTCACTATGTAGTTATGTCGTAACTTTCTGCATTTCTATACGACGACAAATGTGAAGCAAACGTACTTGTTTACTCGCCCATAGATATAAGGTGTCATTATAACCGAGCGAAGCGATTCCTCTGACGAATTGTTGTGAGCAGCTCAACATTGTAAAAAGAAACACAAGAAGAGTGTATAAAAAAAGGCCCTGAATCCATTAATTGGTGGCATGTGAAGTGGTGAAATGAAATAATATCACTTCCACCTTCTCGTGCTTTCGATTGGTTGGACCACTTGAAAAATGGTTTACTTTGGACATTCTGTGCCATTCGATAAGCATTCTTGCATTGAGAGTCACACTTACTACCGAATAAATCGCACAAGCTCCAATATAAGTACACCTGACAAGCTGTAATTTTTCATTACTTAGCATTATTGATATGTGACCTCACATATATTTTTTGACAGCTCGGCAAATTTCCGCAAATTACTGTTTTGATTATTTTCGATGCACGAATTACGGCGAAATTAGCTTTGGATTATTATTCTATCGATCCTGTGTGTGTGACGAAATCCAAGCCTTCTCGGGTAAAATGGATTCTTCCCACCACTTCGATTTATGAATATCTCTCAAGGTAGTTGGTGCGCTGAAGCAGTCTTCTTCAGCTTGACGGTGCTATCCCCTTTATAGGGGAATGACGATTGCTCACTCCTTCTCCGTTCAGTCAGGTGAGCACTGAACGTAAAGAATGACCACGTCGTATCAGCATACGTATTTCTTTTCCTTCGAGTTGAGCTGCGCATTCTATTTCCATGGATAAAGTCAGTTACATGGAAAACAGGGGCCCGAAAAACTTATCTATGGCGAAATTCCCGTCGGAAAGAGCGCCCCGAGCTGTAGAATTAGCGTAACTGTCAGCACTTGATGCCTTTGGATGACAGATCCCACCTCCAGCCGACGTGATCCCTGACTGGCTACGTTGGGAGTGGCTAAGGAGATGCGACAGAGTTGAAGGTGTCGCGGCGCGCATTCTCAGTTTGCGTTCAAACTCCAGAAATGAGATGTTGCAGTATTTCCGAATATCTCTTCGTGTTTACAACTTGGCAACATGCCAGTGAAAGACTAATCGGAATTTCTTTTCACGAAGTTCTTCATCCTCGTATTACTAAGAATCTCGACTTCCCTAATCCCTACATTATTCATTATTTGCCCGAATTTTCCCTATCGCTGTCTTCTGAAACACTGTCCAGCCAACTGACCACATCAACGTGCCGTTCGTATCCTCTCAGTATGGTTGTTCCATCGTCGTTATGAATATACACTAACTTTGTTGTCAATACATATACAGAGCAACAAAAGCTCACAACATACTGAATCTCTACAGCGGTCCAGAGGTTCCTTCTTATCCAAAGCTGCAAGAAACTATACCAAATTTTAACTTTCTCTTCCATACCAAACAGAATCATGATCAATCAATGTATGGCTTCCAGTAACATAAGCTTACGAAATCATTGTTTTTGACAAACCACTAACTGCGTCGTATCTTTGCATAAGGCAAATAGCGGCATATCGATTGACAGTTATGAACATATTTCCAAGCATATGCGCAACGAAGCTCACACCGCTTGCAAATGCCAAATATAATACGACGTACTGGAATTCTTCACCCAGACCCAATTCACGATTCAGTCGCAGAAGAACATTCGAGAGAAGCGAAGTTACGTCAGCTATGCCTGGACTAAGTTAAAAATCATCATATAACAAAGTGCAGTGTTCAACAAATAAAAATGTTGAACATTCAGTTAATCATGACACATTGGAACAGCACAATATTGAAGTTCAATGTATAAATTTTCCCAGCACTTGGAGTAGAACTTGCCGTAAGAAATGGATCATCCATCACCTGTTCACAAATCAGCAACTGGATGTTAGGAGAGCGACGATGAGCTGAGCAAGCTCGCAGCCAGGTGAGCTGTAGTGCTAACATATAAAAATTGTTCGATCCCCTTGACAGCATGTGCACTTCTTCTGGTGGACTCATTGTTGGGAATTGTCGCCTTTCGAGTTTCCCCAATAAATTATCTAAGCTGTTGAGCTTTTGATCAAGACACCGTTCCAACTTTTTCACAGTGGTATGATGCAATCGGTGTTAGGGTACTCTACTGCGATTGAAGGCTACCGTGTAGGGTATGTGCCATTAGGAGAAGATATTGGCATAGCGGCATCCGGGGTAAGACGGGAATGGTGCGAGCTAAATTTTCCGTTGTTTTGTCGTAATGCGATTACAGTCATCATGCTGTATGTCGTTAGGCGCAGCTCCTTGCGGTCAATTTACCAATGGGGCGCAAGGGTTATAGCTGTGATCTCAACGCCGACCATCCGACGCATCTTCTGCGTAAGACAACCCGTCCACATCAACGAACCCTTAGATTTTCGTACTTGATGCAGAGGGAGGTTATCTCTACGTTTAACCTCCGTCCAAGGGCCCGTGTAAAACGGGGGTTGAACTACTTCTCTGCTTCTTCCCCCTAAATCTTTTTGAACAAGGTTTCTTTGTTTGCAATTGTTTAATTTTTGATAATTACTACATGAAGAACCTTTCAGGTCAAACAGTTCAAATTATTGAGAAGTAGCTTATATCACAACTATAAAGCAGTTGTAAAACAAACCTTCCCGAAGTGAACAAGCATGAGTTTCCCATTGTTCAAAGTGTAGAAGAGTTGAAAAAGTAGAAGAAGGAGAACATTAGTCAGAATACACGCTTGATTCACCAGTCAAAGAGAAACAGGTCCCCAACAGGTTGTCCATCAAAGACCGGCGGACGTCTATAAATCAAGAAAACTTGAGGGTTGGGCGAGGTCGACGAGTTATCCACCACAGAAAATGCCTTGAAACTACGGCCTATGTGCCCCCCCCCCCATGCAATTGACCGCAAGTTGCCTTGCCTAACGACCGTCTTCCGATGCATACATCTCCACGCCCCAAAGTGCTCACCCAAATTTCTATTGTAATGGCACACATTCTCACCAGTGCAAGTGAAGCCGCCATCGAAGAATCTTTGTCAGGGAGAGGGGCCGTATTTGGCGCTCTGGGAGGGGAGCCGTAATCTTGAGGTAATCAGTGGTCAACAGAATTTCTCAGGCTGAGGATCCAACGTGTAAAGGGATATGTGATAATATTGACCAAAAGTGGTCAATCCAATACTAATACATATTTGATTAAACTTTACTAGAAAATCTCGGAGAGCATAGAGAAAGCGGTATGCAAATAGGAAATGAGGTCAGGCACGAATTTTGCGAAGGTAAGTGCTCAAACAATATTGTAGAGAGTATAGCGCATTGACAACGCAAAAGATGAATAGGTCAAAGGGCTCGATGTTCCCGTGGTTTTCTTGGAATGGTGGACTGTGAACAAGTGTCAATCTTCTGCAACCAAACGATATCTTATGCTGTGGTGAGAAGTCGATACTTGATGCCTTGTTCACAGTTCACAATTCCAAGACGACCACGGGAATAGTGTACCCTCAAACCTGACGGATTGTCGAGGGAAAGCTCATGCATGACTTTCCCACAGCGAAGGTGCTAGAGATAATCGTCCTCCCATTCATCCGCTGGCACCGAAAACACGTGCAAGGGGAACTCCTCCCACGTCCACCGAATAGGCCATGGGGCTCGTCATCTATCCATAGGTCACAGCACAGATGAATACTCGAGAAAGTCTTGGATGAAAACGGAAGGTTAGCTGATATGGGCTTCTTCCTTATCCTACTGCGCTTGCAAGCATGTAGACTGGTGCTCGCGTACCACTATGCAGACCACAAAAGAGTTTCTATTCACATAGAATGTGAATGAAATCATACATGGTGCATCCAACACTGGGGCCAAATAACGCTGATCGTTGGAATGCCGAGAGCAAAGGATGTGCTTCAGAAGTATCGCAAAAAGAACAAATCTTTTTTTTAGAAAACCGCTTGTAGATCCCACCACTTCGACGAAAAAAATGCTCGAAAATTCCACACGAACTAGTTTCTTTGTTCTCGAAATATGGTGTAGTGTAACCACTCCTCAGGAAGCGGCAAGCCCGTTGATTCCGTCCGCACCCACGAAATTTAGTTTGAAGAAAATTACAACCGTTCCAAGTGAGACACTTCAAAAAAAATTTCGATTTTCCTCGATTGGATTCCCAAGTATAGCACCAGGCAGCTATTACAAAAACCAGGAGGCCTATAGACTGGGCTAGGAGACTTATTACGAAAACAGTTTACATTACATTGAAAGAATGAGACTTAGTAAAGTTGCAAGTATTTGAAAGTGTTCAAATTAAATGAAGAAGATGCTGATCGTGGCGTCACTACTGTAATAATGACGCGGCAATCACAGTGGAGAGCTTACATGCTCCTGTTTAATCATAAG
The DNA here is from genome assembly GCA_963978905.1 of Trichostrongylus colubriformis. Lineage (NCBI taxonomy): Eukaryota > Metazoa > Nematoda > Chromadorea > Rhabditida > Trichostrongylidae > Trichostrongylus > Trichostrongylus colubriformis. The sequence continues at coordinate 8,576,321 of OZ022256.1, forward strand.
TTTCCTAATTCATCTTTTTTCATCCTTTATCCATGCCGCATAAGTTGTCGGACTTCGGGCGAGGTTTCCGTTTCGGAACATAATTATTGAAAGTTGCTGGCATCTTTTTTTCTTATTTATCGAGTTCGGTCTCAGATAAACGGAGGACTTCAAGTTGTCGTGATTATGAATAGCACTGACTGGGTAGGAACCACAAAAATACTGGAACCTGAGGATGAGGGGGGAGTCGTATGGAGAGCCCTTTTGGGGGAGGATCGTATTTTTGACAATATCTCTCGACGCCAGGCTTCACGTTGACCGTGGAAAGTGACGATGAGGAAATTAAACGGCTATTTCACCGCAAACAATCAACTTTGAGGAGAATTCTGGAGAGTGAAAAATTGCCACTCTTTCACTCAAGGTAAGAAGCCTCCAAGCGGCATAATACGCTCCATTCGTCTACAGGTCATATGTGCTATTGTGTTCCGTCGATTAGTCGATTGAAGGTCATGGTACGTGTGAGGAGGTAAAGCTCCTATACTACTAGGTATTGAGAAAACTTCTGGTTGGATTCGCGCATTTACAAGACAATTCCATATCTGGAATCGCGCTAACAAAGCAACTTACGGATTGCGCTCCTTACAAAGAAAAACAGCCCTTTTTCCACATTAACATAACGTGTTTGAACTGTTAAGGCAATTTTATTTCACAATAAAAAGGGTACTTCTCTGCCGGCTTCATTCTAATGCGGTTCGACAATTACAAATGTGAGCATTGTGAGGGAAGGAGGAAGCGCGTAAGAAAGAGAGTATTCTTCATGTTTTTCTAAACTGAAATGAGAACGAGCTGCTTGAGAATTCTGATGATCGAGGCGCTTCCTGTAATTATGGAAATAGCAGGGAGCGATCCACGTTCATATTCAGGGGAGACATCTGAAGATTATTGTCATGCAGGTGTGTAACTATCTCAATAGCTAGGATCGGTCCAAACTTGACAAGAGAGGCTGCGCATCCTGAAGCAGTAATGACACGCAACCGCATTCTTCAAAAATTTCTCAAAATTTGTATCGGTCGCAGACTGGAGCACTCTCTCGTCCGCCATCCTCGCCAAAGCTAGCTCTAACAAGCCCATATTCTTTAAGACATATAGATGCTTTTTCAAGTGCACAGTGTTCAGGAAGAGTGGAGGCCTGGGTCAACTATTCACTTTTTTGTACATGACAAATTGGAAGGCCTCCACTAAAATGCTACAATCGAGGGAGATCTATTACATGTGCGGTCCGAGCCGAGTTACACCGCCCGAATACAAAGCTGCGTAAAGCGGCCAAAGTCCTCTTACAGCCTAATATTTCCATATTACCTATATATTCTACATAATAAATGCATACCTGTTGCCACAAACATTACGAAGAATGCACTTCTGAATACTCTTAGTCTGGATGTTGCAATAACGCATAGAACAAACACATAGAAGGAGGCCAGTGAAAGTTCGATTACAGTCTGCAATACGTTGATCGCCATTTTTCTGAAACAAAGAGAGTAGTGTACGCTATGGACAGGGCTTTCCTAGGGCCTTGTGAGGGCGTAACTGATAATTTTGTGCTACTAAATAGCCTGAACATTTATTAACGATGTTTATCTGTCTTGCGATTCTTCTTCAATGGTATAAAACAATGGTTTACTTAACGGTAACTAGTGGTAACGGTAATGGTATAATTGCTATTGAAGTGTCATATTTGACGATGACAGAGATAATTATAATTCTGTTGTCTTAAATTGAGGGAACCTAGTGGCAATTATTAGCTGGCCAGGAGTCTTCCGTAAATGGCGTCTAACACACAACCGCTTTCGAATTGGCCTCCTTGACGATGACAGGAGTCCTTCTTCCCGGCTGTATCATGTAAAATCACTGAAAGTGACGCGGTCACTAGTAGTAAACAGCCTTTCCCAGTACTCGGTCTGCTATAAAGGTGGTGGTACGTGTACAGCCAAATCGTAGTATTAGGGTTAAGAGCAGCTCAAGTATCAAACAAGTTCCGCCTTTGACGGTGATAGATGGTGCTGCTGTTTAACTAGCAGGGGAATTCGCCCGTCACACTGAGTTTAATGACTTGATTTTTGCTAGCGTCTTATTTTTGTCGCAGCCTGCAATGCGAAAGTTGTTACAAGATTGCTGGCTAATAAGCGGAAGCTTTGATCTCGTGTGGAACTCTAGGTCACATTCTATGCTTCACGGGAGTATACGCCATTTCCTTACACTGCCGAAACCCCTATCAGCTTAACTCAACTTCTTAATGGTTTATTTACCGAAGCTTATCAGCAGTCTCTCGTATAAGCTGTTGAGCCCGCCGGCCGACTCAACAGCTCGGCGTCAAGTCATGAATCGGCGTCAAGTCATGAAGCTGAAAGCTAAGGCTCTAGGTCATCCCATTCAAATATGTACACGATTTCTTATGAATTTAGGGCCATTTTAGCAGGGCACTGGTGTAGGATGATGGTAGTGTAGTACGCTGTTGCTGTGTGCATCATTCTATCCTAGACTTGCGCTTCCGCAAGAAGACGGAGTACCTTAACGCACTCCTTCCGACCAAACTCAATTCTTTGAACAAAGTTCGGCTGACATTTGATTGAAGGGTGCCGCGCTTTCTCGGGCTAAGCTTGATGCCGCTCAATAGAATTAGCTACGGACGCTTTACACGCCTCATTCCAACAAATAAGTTATTCCGACAAAGATGCGAAATTTTCATTCCTAGGTGTGCCTGAAATTCGGTCTCTATGTAAGCATATCTAATATCTACTGAAACATTCGGCTTCATGGTTCGGAAGCGATATTTATTTATTTATTCGATTCACCAAGTGATGCGCACAAGTGTAGGTCGATAATCTTTGGGAATACAGACCATGACAAAACGATATCAGCAAATCAATGACCACGTGAAACGTGTGAATGCTACAGGTACGGTCAACACATCAATAGTGAATTGAGGAGCAGTTTGAGGGGGCTGCGCTCAAATTAAGAAGCTGACAGAAAACAAAATATCGTAAAGGATCACAGTTTCATGAAAGTTCTGTCTACACGCTCTGAAATACCTTGGTAGTTTCAGTGATATTAAAGCATATCTATACATGGGTATGGAACAGAATAAGCTATAAAAGTATTGCTCAGCTGAAAAAATCACAGATATCCGTAGCTTCAGTTAGTTTTACTGCACCTACTTTGTTTCCACTGATGGTTTCTCAATAGATACTGCCACTGGTAACAACGAATATCAACTCGTGCGGAACAGAGGAGGAAGGCGATTCAGTGCCTATCAAAGAATTGCCTGTGTTGATACGTTAGATCGAATCTATTGAAAAACCCACGATAATTTCAAGGATGATACAGACAAAGTGCTTCATGAATCACAATCTTTATGGCCGGAGACGTCCGGAATAGTAATTTGTTCTTGACATGAGAATAAAGTGAAGTGACGGTTTCGTTCAATCATCTCTTGTTCACTATTGAAGATGAGTAGTTTGGTAGCTCGTTGACGGCGAATGAAGACATGATACATATCATTGCGATGGTAAGGAAATGCTAATATGAAATGCACAAAAAAGTTAGATGCAATCCCTTGCGAAGGCGGATGTGTTTCTCGGCCTGTCCCTCTGCTGATAAGTCGACTGAAGACACATTGATGTGAATATATATATTTATTTATCTATTATTTATATTTTTATTTATTCATTTATTTATGTGAAACTATAGTTGAGACAACGCCTCTCGCTGGTGACTACCAAGGAATTGGAGTGTTGAGGTTCTCTCACATGTACAAAAGAGCTGAATTCTGAATTGGCTTTCTTGAGCTAGACAAGTACTTCCTAATATATTTTCCTTTTTACACCTGTAGCAATGGAGTTCCCGTTACATGAGGTAATAGCAATGGAGTTCCCGTTACATGAGGTAATGAGCAATTCTGCCAGTTTTAGATACAGCATTGTTTGTATGAAGCTTTTGATTCAAAGCTTACGCGCTGTGCATAACGCTTTCATACCTACCTGCAACCAAAGGAGGTATGGAAAGGTCCATGCCACTTGAAAATTCAATAATTTTTTTTCAAGTAAAATTAGTTCGTACATCAAGAATGCCACTACCTATCTTATTTTCTTTCATGGTGAATCCTTATACACATTTTCATGAGTTTTGTCTGCTGCGCTCCTCTTGTTATCATATTGAGAGCGCAACGACTCTCTTAGAGCGTCTGCAGTCCGAGAGTCGATAGAGCTGATGAATAAGTGGAATAATGGAATAGGATTCAAGGAATGTGCCTAAGTTGCTTTATTCGGATGGCTAACTTGAACTTCTCACGAAGCTATAAATGTCATGGAATTTCCATCTATTAGAAACTTATCCATGTGAAAAAAACATTTTTCCTTCGAAGAATCACACAGCGATTTCGTTGTGATGCATATAGCAGTCAAAAAGTCCGAAAGAATTCACTTAAAGTCTGAACAGTCACTGAAGCTCTACAATTGAACGAGATGATTGTAATTGTAGTGGGAGCGAGTGGCAGTCGATGAAAATGATATGAGCCCTCCAAGTTTTTAAGGGTGATAAGTGGAATAGTTTGTGTGTACGAAAGAACGAATGGTTATTGCAACTAAGCGTCAGAGTCAAAGGAAATGGAGCAATATGCTCTAAAAGACGTATTCTAGCTCCTTCACAGATACTTCAGGGTTTCATTCCTCTTTATATAACTCTTCTAGATAAAGTACATGGATAGAATCTCGAAAGGAACCGAGAAATTCCCTTTGATCCGAAGCACAAATCGATAAATTGAAGAAGAGCAACACGTTTGTTTTCCCGCCACGCAACATTTCAACACCCGTCGGGGTGAAAAGAGCAGTTCAATTTTTGGTTCCCATACTGAGTTGCTTCGCACTCTGCGTCCCTCACCACTTCATCGTGGCCTCTTTATACCCAAAACCTTTAGCGTCCACACCCATTCGGACAACAAACCCCGTCTCCCGTCACTTTGAATAGCTCTATCTCAGCTCGATTCTTGTGTTTTCGCGCGAAACTTTGCATTGGTCCTAAGCAAGCAAATCATCATAAATATATAGGTAACAAATGAAAGTGAATTCCGGTGAACAATTCTCAACCCTACCCTTCGCAGACCGTCAACACTCCGGAATGAAGACGCGCGAAGCGATAGCTGAGCGCAAGAGGGGTCGTGTCAGCTAAGTTTCAGAGCAATTAAAAGATTAGTTCACGGAAAAAATGACGCCCTTTGTTACCCATACAGTTATGGCGTATTAGTCTAGTAAGGGCCACATGCAAAGTTTCACGCTAAAAATTATGGATTCGGCTATGATACAGCTCCCCAATTTCTCGGACGAAAGGCGGAGCCTCCCATGAGAAAGTGCCATTTTGTGTAGCGGAACTCTCGCTGAAGAACGCGCTCTAGGGCGCTATTGCAATCCTAGTGCTTCACGAACTGCAAGCTTTAGTGGCCGAGTTGCCCGCTAGCGGTGGGCAGAGAAGGAGGACCTGATTTAGTCTATGATATGTTCACCAAGTGAAGCAGCAAGGGAAAAAAAACAAGTGACTTAGCGAAAAGGAATAAGAGCGAAGAAATACCAATAACGCGTTTATGCTAGGAACAAGCTAATGTTTCACACTCGGCCATGGCAAGGCGTCGTGTATGCTATTGCTGAATTATGTATAGGTGGATACTGTAGGCTAAAATAGCCCTCTCCGGCTGTCCTCAAAGTCTATTCAATGCGATTGCAAAAAGAATCACATAGTCATGCATGTGAATGAAACTAATGAGAATAGCTATTGAATAAAACTAAATAAAGAAATTGAAGAAAAGGGAATGATGCGTGGCTCTGGTTTGTGACTCTCAATATTCCATTTATCATAACGAGGCATCTAAGGATGGTGATTTCGATGCGCAGTAATTGGTAAAGGTCGTGGGCAGCGTTTTCAGACAAGCTATTGATGTAGTGGTGGGAGACGCGCCAATGCCAATAGCGTGAATGGAGTTTCTTCGCCGTGTTTTGGGCTGCCTTCAAGCTCTGCGGTGGTGCCTGCGTGTCTACCGGTGGCGCGGAAGGGTTGCGCCTTCAAGAAATGGGCTTGACGCTTGATAAACCAGCGTTCGGCTGCTGTATAGTAAAAAAAATTCCCGAAAATCCACATTGCATCCGTTGCCTTCAAGATTCTGCGAAGCTGTGCGAGTGGCTGGTTGGCTCAAAGCTAAGGAGATAATATGAGTCTCTCGGGCGCGGCTCCCTCCATATCTGAAAGATCCTCTTCTGATGACGCTTGCATGGCAGGGCAAGCCATGGAGAAGGGTCGAGAAGAGTACGTCCTGACACTTAAACCAAAACCCTAAAGGACTTGATTAGTCATTCGATCACCTTTCTCATAAAGTAATCTGGATAGCTTCTTAAGGAAGACTACACCAAAACACCTGAACCCTTCCATTAGAGATATGGGCAGTGGAGCTAGGCACCCAGACGCACTCCGGGCAACAAACGAAATGACCTCACTCCGAGGCGCTAAAAAGGTGAGACTGGCACCCATTCAGAAGCCCTTGAATGGAAGGAGTTTGGTAGCCAAGGAGCGGTTAGAAGCTCCACTGTGGAGTTGGAAGGATGTAACTGTTGTGTACGCAGTGCTGTGTGGACTGCTTTATTGAGTTCGGAGACGACAGGACAATGAACTGAACTTTACTCCATTCTAGAGGCTTATATAACCGACTTGTTTTGAAAACAACATTTGATACACATGTGATAGTGGAGGGATACAACAGTAATCATTAATGACATCACTGAAATTGGTCCATGGGGCCATAGCCATAATCAGACATCCGAGGCCTGAAAGGAAAAAAACTTGCGAGGTCCCAAAAGCAGCGGATCCCAGGACGGAGTGAGATTATCGCTGTGGAAAAGAAGGCCACCAAAGTGTAATACTGAAGAAAACTAGGAAGGATTGCGGGCCACCGCAGGGAGAGCATCTCACTATAAAGACTATTTTTACCTAATTATAGAAGGGAAAAAGAATCCCCTTCGCCTCCACTACGGCTTGGGCAAAAGCATACGTCTGAGTGTGCAGACTAACCTCTCGCAGATCCCTTCAAGGTCTCAGATTGCGATTTTTCATATGATAACCTCCGCCCATCTCACTGCAAAAGTACTCGAATTGCGCTTGTTAGAATAAGACATAATTTCTGTCAAAGCATGGACTGCAGTGCTAAAAATCGAAATCCACCGATGAAAATTGGTCACATCAGGTGGAGATGAGCCGTAACGTAGCACTATACAAACTGGGACTGCTGCTATACATCATCAGATGAGATTTACTTGAGTATTCTTAGTATGATGTGAACTCATGTGGTAATAAAACGAACCTGAACAACAAAATAAACGAGCAAACAAACTTGAATTATATCTTGACAATGTTAGTTGTAATACCGCTTTATTAAGCGTCATTAAGAGCGGCTGAAAAAAACAATAAAAGCGTGACGAGTACAGAGATTCTAAAAATAACCATCTCAGAATACTACAAAATTAGCTACAGGCCATCCCATGGGATTTGAATGACGCAAGCAAAGGTGACGAAAGACGAGGGAAAGGTTGAGCGTGCAACGTAATGTTCCTAGCTCTTATCACTAGATCGCTCAGAAAGTATCCACCGCTTTGAAATGCCTAAATTCGGAAGGTGATACTTCCGTTTAGATGCATATGTTTGCAACGGGTTCGAGCTTCTCTCTGATGCACTTGCTTGCCACGGATTCTAACTTTTCTCTTCTTGAAACCTTACCACAGATGTTAGTTTGATTCATTTAATACCTACTCCACCTAACATTCTTGCTCGCATGAAAGAAAAAAATTTGATTATATCAAAACAAAAGCGATCAGAGTCAACAATTCCTTAGCCTTTAACTGGATCTCAATTATTCATTGGGAAACTTGTTTCCTCAGGATCTAAAAAGGCGATCTTGGCATCTTTCTCTTCTTGGGACCATATATCTCCTTACAGACTTACTTCAAAATGACAAAACTGGTAGTCAGTATTGGTCACATCCAAGATTGGCAATGAATACAGTAGAACTCTTGTACACGATTTCGTACAATTTTTTAGTGTGTGCGGAGGATTTATACTGTTCATAGAAGGAGGACATTTTCCTTCCAATCTCTGATTAGTTTTGCAGTAGGGCTAAACTGCTGTGAAGGAGTTGGTTGTTGAAAATTGTGGTAGAATACGCTGAGGATAGTTCATGAAAAATGATCGAAAGTTGCATCATTTTGTACCAATTCTCTTTAGACCTTGAATTTGCAGGGCTACACTCCTATTACCCACGGCTTCGCAGAGTCCCTTCCAAAGCTGATCGTCATATTCCGAAAAAAATTTGACGTATTTCCAAAGAGCTCTGAGGCACCTGATACAAGCATCGGAAAATAGTGGTTTCCTATGGTTTCAAACAACGGCCTGACAGCGCTCTTCTGGAAAGCGAGGCTGAGACTTCATACAGAAAAAGTGCAGCTTTTTTCCCAATGGAGTGGCACCTACATGACCCATAAAATTGAAAGCTAAAATTATGAAAAAACACGAGGAAATTATGAGTGTGTGCGGTGGGAACTTTCATTCGGACCAGGACTAGAATTGGTGTTCCTGGTGACTGGGACCTGCTAGTCAGTTTCTGCTAGTATAGTTTCAAACACTATCCCTCGTCACATCTTCAGTGGTGTACATGGTTATGTTTCTAGTAACAACAAATAAATAGGTAAGTAAACAATTGACTGTGATGTGACATGCATATGACCTAGCACAATATAATACGTACAAGGCAAGAAGTAGTATAAAATACAACCGCGGTCTCATCTTCACGGAAATGCGTCAAAAAATCGAAACGGAGCAAATTCCAACTTCTCTCTTCGTGGAACCTCGGCATTGATATTATTTTGAAACTTGTTCTGTTATGCCAACGAGGTTGATAGGTGGAATGTTTATTGGCGGCCTAACGTTTCGACCAGATTCTTCCTCAAAGGCCCACTCCACCACCGCGCGAGTGGAACGCCGCCACTCCGTGTAAGTTGTCGTCAGTGTTTCACTGACGACAACTGAATAAACATTCCACCTATCAACCTCGTTGGCCCAATAGAACAAGTTTCGAAACGGAGCGTTTCTGAGACACCAAGAATCGTAAGCCAAAAATTCCCTATACATCTGGTTCAGCCAGACGTGTTGTATTTTTGAGCTCGACTTTTCTACTTCTTCTTGAATCGCTTTTACAGAACCTGAAGGCTATCTGTCACCCATAGTGATACCCAAAGGAGTTTTCCTTTGAATATTGGGTTGAGGAATAAGTTCCCGTGGTTTTTCTAACCCTGTTTTTCACACTGCTTCCTTCATCCTCCGACGAAGCTTATAAATGTTTTAGACAGAGCTGCTCTACGGAGTGCTACTACCTTTTTTCGATTCCTTCGACTACCCATTATTTATGTGATTTTGGAAATGAAGTAAGCTGAAAGCAAAAATTGGCACTCTCGACACTTCGCCTTCCTCGTCTGCCGTCGAGACCAAAAAATTAATGCGCATATGTTTTCGATAGAGCTTTTTCAACTCTACAGAACGGTACTACTTTTTTTCCAGATAGCTCAACTTTTTGCTGTTTTTGAGACTCACAAATGCTGTACTTGCAAAAAAGTGCACTTTCGTTATCTCCTCTTCCTCGCCTACCATCGAGATTGGAGAGGATGTGCATATATGCATTCGATAGAGCTTTTTTTTTGCTTTACAAGGTGATACCACCGACCTTTTGAATTCTTCCATATTTTAGCTTGTTTTCGAGCATTTTCATCCCATGGTGTCAAAACTGCTCGATTTCGTCTACTTTTGGATGATCTAAAATGGCAAAAATTGGTTGGAACAAAAATCGTAGACACTTTCTCGTAGAGCGGAAAGAGCTCTATCGAAAGATACAAAACACTCTGCCAAAAGATCATTATGCAATTCCGAATTGAAAAACACGTGAAAGCTTATCCCTACATGCTAAAATATGACAGAATACAAAAGAAGGGTGGTATCATCCTGTAGAGGAAAGAAAGCTCTATCGAATGCAGTTATGCAAATCTTCTTCGATCTCGATGGTAGGCGAGGAAGAGAAGATAACCACACTGCACACTTTTGCGAGTACTGCATTTCTGAGTCTTAAATACAGCAAAAAGTTAGCGATTTGAAGAAAAAGTAGCACCGTTCTGTAGAGCTAAAAAGTTCTATCGAAAACATATGCGCATAAATTTTTTGATCTCGATGGCAGACGAGAAAGATGGGGTGCGCAAGTGCCTATTTTTCGCCTTCAGCTTACTTCATTTCCAAACCTCATAAATATTAGGTAGTCGAAGGAATAGAAAAACAAATAGCAGTATTTTGTAGAGCAAAAAAAGCTCCATCGAAAACATATACAAGCTTCGGCGAAAGATGAAGGAAACAATGTGAAAAACGGGGTTGAAAAAAACCGCAAGGACTTATTCCTCATCCCAATATAGTAGCAATGCTCAATGGCTTAGGCCTTTTCACAGTTGTGGTACAATGAATAATTTGTTTTGGCCCTACGCCATCTTATGCTTCTCTACCACCACTTCGGCATCGGCACAAATGCGAAATCTGCCAGATACGATTACAACCGTAAAGATTCAGTCATTTAGGATAATTTTGAACAGATCAAAACTAGTAGCTATAGGATCATATCTTTGAATCCTACAATGAACATGAGCACTTTCGAAACACTTCACTCCACTTCCGGAATGGAAGCACAGAAGACGGAAAACTTAAGGTTGGAACGGTGAGTAGCAACCATTTCATGCGTGTTACCGATCGCTGTGAGAATGCCTCTTTGACCCACTAACTTGCTGTACACAGAAGAGCTCGCTCGAAAACCTTCTCACTAGCTTAGGCCAATTGCTTTGGAGCGACCTCCCCTACGCTGAGCTAGTGGGTTGTTGTAAGGAGAGGCAACAAAGGACACCCAAATTCTGTTCTAGAATGGGAATGCCTTGTCTCCATCGTATAAGGACCGGCTTCTCTGTGAAGCTCTAACTTTCACAATGTCAGTACCAGTACAGCAACAAGGTCCGAAGGAATCGAGCTTTTTTGTTGCCCGTATATTCATTTGTATTAGGTTGTCCCAAAAGCACACAGCAAGAAGGTCCGAAGGATTCGAGTTTTTTTGTTGCCCATATCATTTGTATTAGGTTGTCCCAAAGGTCTTGTAGGATTTTTCCAGAAAAATCAATAACTCTTATTTACTTCGAGGCAGGTTGTCGTGGATAACACGACACCGGAGACGACGACACCGATCTACCGGAGGCGACCTACCGCACGATCTGGCGGGAAAATGGCGGACCCGACCGTGTAAAAGGCCACCTAGGGCGCTCCCGGCAGTCGTTTTCTCTTCTTTTCCTTTAGGAGATTTTAGGAGCTATTTAACTTATTGTTGTTGTTGTTTACAAGTTGCTAAGTTGTTTAATTACCCAAGTTTGAGGTTGTACTACATAAACCTGGATTTGGTGTGGTCGTGTCAGTGTAGAAGGAACACACACATTCTAAAGAACCGCGTGGCAGTCTAACTCATGGTGCATCGGATGGAGCGAATCCAAAACGAACTCAGGTCAGTCTTCTGAGAGTTCCAAGGGGAGTTTTGAGATTCTTTCCTTTTTACACTTTCATACAAGTGTAGTACAAGTTGGGAACTTGAACCACAAATCAAGTTTAAGTCGAGCCTGGAATCCAGTGAGGATAAGGTTTAACGATTTATCAGTGCCCGATCATTGATTATCAGTGATCTCCGATATCACACCACACCAACCAAGCTGAGATGGTTGCTCAAACAACAACAGTCAAGCGCCGCTTAACGCGTTTTTGCAACAAACTCGAGCAAGTTTTGCAGCGCTCTAAGGAAGAAAAGCTCGATTCCCTACAAGTTATCACGGAAGACCTTTCGAGTAAGGTTAACCTAGGCAATCTGTGCCGCCTAGAAGAAGCAGTAGGGACCGTAGAGACAATCAGTAGTCAAGTGGAGAAGGCATTAAGTGACCTATTCTCCCTCGAGGAAGGGGGTGAAGAAGCAGACCCCAACGACATAGAGCAGTATGTCACCCGTGCAGAGGGAGCTCTCGCACTCGCGCTGGAATACAGTGCACTTTTGCAAGGTAGAATACATGCGCTTAAGTCTCTGGAGGCACTGAGATTACAGCAGGCAACTCAAAGCGCAGCTACCCCCAACGTGATCCTCAATCAAGTATCAAAGCAAGCTGAGCTTCCGCCGCTCCCTGTCCCCAAGTTTACGGGCAATATTTGGGACTTCGATAATTTCTGGGAACTGTTCAACGCTAACGTCCACTCAAGGGACTTACCGGAACTGTTCAAGTTTAACTATTTATTGAATGCCCTTGATGGGGAAGCCAGAGCATCCGTGAAGAAATTTCATGTCACACCCGAGAACTACCTCAGAGCAGTAAACTTTCTTCACGCTCGGTACGGCAACCCAGAGGAACTGATCCAAAAACTAATTGATCAGCTCGACCATTACCAGTTACGCAGCTTGTCTCTGCAGGATCAACGCACGCTTTTCGAACAAGTGCAAGTAACTGTGATGCAAATGAAACAAAAAGGGGAACACGTTGATAGTCAAGTAATGGTCAAGAAAATTCTGAGCAAGTTTCCGGCGCACGTCCAGAGAGGAGTGCTCAGGAAAAAGCGTTCGCTCCCGGTGAATACGTCATTTACAATGGACGCCCTGTTTAACGCAATCGAAGACGTCCTGTCAGAGGAAGAAATGATGAACCTTTACGTCAGTCATTCCTCTCACACGCCGTACGCAACATCGACAATGGAGACGAAGAAAAGTTTCAAGTCTCAGGAAAATATTTGCATGTTCTGCAAAGGAGAACATAAGCCCTCATTCTGTACAACGTACAAGACCCCGAGGGAAAGGGCGAAATACCTTCGGGATCAACGACTTTGTCAGTTGTGCGCCTCACCACACCACAAGTCATCGGAATGCAAGCGTAAAAATTGCTTCAAGTGTGGGGGACCCCATCATTCATCAAGCTGTTTCAAAACTTCGCCAGCAGCAAGTGAAGTTCAGGGGAAACCCCAGCAGGCACAAGATATGCTTTTAAAGAAGACTGATGATAGAACGAAGAAGAATGCTAAACTGACTCAAAAGGTCAACGTAGTGGCCGGAGAGGAACCCGTTGAAGAGTCTGAAGCGGCAATTCTTCAAGTTCAGTCGGATCAAGATGTTCATTCAACCACATTTCTCCCTATAGGCGAAATCCAAGTGGTCGATAACAAGAAAGGCAACCTCCGCAATGTTCCGGTTCTTCTGGACACTGGCGCAGAGATTTCGTTTATCAACAACACATTGGCTCAGGAGCTTCAGCTACCCACCATTTCAGAGACAACTCTTCTTCTCCATACATTTGGTTCCGAAGAAGTTCAGAGGAAAAAGTGCCGCATTGTGCAAGTTCAAGTCCGAGACATCGAGGAGAATTACCACGAGTTAGAGCTTGTGACACATGATGTGCTTACGAAACCAATGCGCTGTGCTCGACTGCTTGAGGAAGACGTCCAGTTCATCGAATCCCTCAACCTTCCAGTTACATTTGGGAAGAAAGGGAAACAAACACAGCCGCTTATACTTCTTGGCTGTGATCAAGTATGGAAGTTTTGGAGAACGGATAAGCCGCCAGTTCCTCTTCCATCAGGACTCCATCATATACCAACAAAAACTGGCAACCTCATCACAGGCAGACGTCTACATGGGCGACAAGTTCTTGGAATGCAAACTTGCGAAGAAGTTGAAAGATGGGACAAGTATTGGTCTCTAGAAGCACAAGTCAATACTCTCTTGGAAAGCAACAAAAATCCATCAGAGGAAGATTCGTGGGACCGTTACTGGGCCCTCGAGAACGAAGGAACTCAAGAATTCAGTGGACCGGAACACGTTGAAAAAGCCAATATCGATAGACAAGTATGGGACAAGTTCAACCAGACAATAGAACGTCGAGAAGATGGCTACTACGTGCGTCTTCCATGGAAAGAAAACTACCTCACTCTGCCCGACAACAAAGCTATTGCTCTGAGAAGACTTATCAACACCTGGAATGCGCTTCAGCGAGACCCAGAGCTGCTACATATGTACAACAACGTCTTTGAGGAACAAATTCGACTGAATATCGTAGAGGACGTCCCGAGACATGCCGAGGCAACCGGACCTGTAGTCCACTACATACCGCACCAAGCAGTGCTTACACCGAACAAGTTGACAACAAAGCTGAGAATCGTTTTCGACGCCTCAGCTCATTATCGAGGAAGCCCTTCTTTGAACGAAGTTCTTCATCGTGGCCCTGTGATTCTTCCACCTCTTTTCGGAATGCTTTTACGTTTCCGTGTTGGTAGGATTGGTATTATATCCGATGTCGAGAAAGCATTCTTACAAGTACGCCTCCATGAGTGTGATCGAGACGCAACAAGGTGCCTCTGGATACATACCCACAAGAAGCCTCCTACCTTGGAAAACATCAGGACTCTTCGTTTCACACGAGTCACGTTTGGACTCAACACTTCACCATTTTTATTGGCGGCTACAACACACTATCATTTGAATTCATATACGGACGACAAGGATCTCGTGGAAGAAATCAAGAGTAACTTGTACATTGACAATTTGCTCTTAACAGCCGACACTCTAGAAGAAGCAAGATACAAATACAAGCAAGTCAAGCGAATGTTCAGCGACTTGTCCATGAACCTACGAGAGTTCGTTTCCAACGATCCTGCTCTACTGGACGATATAGCCACGGCAGACAAGTCCAAGGACAAGAATCCAAAGGTGCTAGGAATCAGATGGAATTCCTCCGCAGACAAATTTCAAATAGCTTGTAAAATTGAAATGAAAGAGCCAGTGACCAAGAGAACTGTAGCAAGTTCAGTGGCCTCGATCTATGATCCATTGGGATGGATAACTCCTCTTACACACAAAGCCAAGGTATTCATCCAGTCTCTGTGGAAAGCCAGTTATACGTGGGACGAAAAGCTACCAGATATAAAAGTCAAGGAGTGGATAGACATAGTTAATTCTATGCATGGATTCCACAAAGACATTCCGCGAGTCATATCGAAGAGAGCAGAGGAGCAAGTTCTTGTAGTTTTCGCAGACGCAAGTTTAGAAGGTATGGCAGCATGTGCATACCTATGCTCCGATTGCTCTGCAAATCTGCTGATGGCGCGAGAAAAGCTTCCTTCGATACGATCATCGATGACTGTGCCGAAAATGGAGTTGAACGCACTGACGCTAGCAATGCGACTAGTCAATGCACTCCTCAACCAAGTTCGAGAAGTGATACAAGTTTGGCAAATTTACGTCTACACCGACTCCGAAATAGTACTCAACTGGCTCAGGAATCCAGGGAAAAAAGAGAAAGGAGTTTTTATCAAACACCGTCTTACCGAAATCAAGAACATTTATGAACACTTGAAGTCAATCGGACTTCAAGTCTCTTTCATGTTCGTTCCATCGAGTCAGAACCCTGCCGATTGTGCAACTCGTGGCCTACACAAGAGCGAACTTGACGAGCATTTCTGGGGGAACGGTCCGACTTTTCTACATAAGCCCACATCAGAACTGCTCACACTCAACAAAACCAGCGTCCCGTGCTTCCTGGAGCTCGAGTGTTGCGAGGAAAGGAACGAGCCTTTTGAGATTGGCGCAGCAGCCACGAGTCACCTACTTCCAGAACAGCAAGCAGGGGAACTAATCTCAAGTAGACAAGCGACAACGCTCACGAAAGCCAAGAGAATTCTGGCATATGTTCTACGATTTGTACGAGTCATAGCTCTGCGGCTTCACGCCAAGAATCCAAACAACCTTGAGATCTCGATCTCACTCAAAGAACGTTTGAATCTCGCTTCAACCACGCTAGCAGGAAGAGAGGTCAAGTACGCAGAAAAGGTACTGATTCGTCATCATCAGCGAACCTGGATCAAGTCAGCAATACTGCAAAAGCTCTGTCATTTGAATGTACAGATAGATAGCGAAGGCATCATGCGATGTTTTGGTCGGTTGGGAAAAAGCGAAATGGAAGATGAAGCCAAATACCCCATCTTGATCTTGCAAAAGACCTTTTTGGCGGAACTCATTACACAGGAAGCTCATATTGGCGGTCATCCAGGGATCAACCACACTATGTCTATTATACGACAAAAATTCTGGATCCCACAGCTACGCTCACAAGTTACAAAGCAATTAAGAAAATGCATAGTTTGTCAAAAACTAAATAACTTGCCATGCAAGTACCCTGACCAGCCAAGTCTTCCAGCGGAGCGAGTCGTCAAGCCACGCCCATTCGAGCATGTTGGGTTGGACTACTTTGGACCGCTTACAATCACCATTCCAACTAAGGAAAAAGAAAAATGTTATGGCGTTATAATTACCTGCATGGTAACACATCTAATTCACCTGGACATCGTTCCTAATCAGTCGACGAGTGCTTTCCTTCAGATGCTCCGTAGATTTTTTGCACGAAGAGGCGTTCCTTCCTCAATCACCAGCGATAACTCACCGAGGTTCCTTCTAGGTGAAACAATTTTCAAGGAGTGTTCGACTGCAGCGCAGAACGACCCTGCAGTGGCTCGAGAGATCAGCAACAAGGAGATTGATTGGCGACATATAACCCCATACGCTCCCTGGCAAGGAGGTTTCTATGAAAGGTTAATCAAGTCAGTCAAGTACTCTCTCTATAAGACGCTAGGGAAGACCATACTCTCGTTTGAGGAGCTATCAACGGTGGTCGTGGAAATAGAAGCACTGCTGAACACTCGACCGCTTCTCTACTCCGACTCGAGCTTCGATCGAGAGAGCGTTTTGAGACCCATCGATTTTGTCCAGAACGAGCTACAAGTTCATTTCCCCTTCGAGTCGCTTGACAATGAACTCGAAGATTCCTCTTATGCTCCACCCCTAGATATTCCAGCGATTCACACAAAAACACAAGCAATCCAGGCTCTACAAAGCTCATGTAAGCTGACCGAAAGATTCTGGCAAGTCTGGTACACCCAGTATCTTACTGCGCTGAGGGAGAAATATCAAACAAAAGTAGGAAAAAAAGAGCCGGAGCGTTGGTGCCAAAGGTGGGGAGTCTCGTGTTGATCTGCGACGAGGTCCAACCTCGACACATGTGGCGGATGGGGAGAATCAGCGCCCTACCAACGAACAGAGATGGAGTCGTCAGAGAAGCAGTGATCAAGTTACCTTCACATAAACATATAAGAAGGCCGATAAATTTGTTAGTCCCATTGGAATTAGAGGACACCGCTGAGAACGACTGTCAAGATGAACAAGATACACGTCACAGTGAAACCCAAGAGGCAGACGGCATTGCACAAGAAGAACGGCAAGTTGTGGAGCCCGCTCATGGTTACAACTTACGTTCACGCTCGCGGCAGTCGCAAGAGCATAGAAACGGCTCAGCAAATGTTGACCGCAAATGGAAAAGACCGCTGTGGGTATTAGCTCCAACATACCGCAAAGTAAAGAGCTCCCACGTGCGTAACCTTCATGGGCCTCTCGTTGTCACAATAATAGGGTTACCCAATAAAAAGTTTCTCTCTGTGCGGCCCGTTAACCCAATACGCCTCTGCAAGCCCATAAGGCAGCACGAGAAGAAAACCACCTCACTGTATTTCAAGTTCAGTTATATTTCAAGACAATACATAAGTGCTGTCGAATGCGCGAATTCACACGACATCGATTTCAGGATGGCTACACGCGACGTCGATGGAGATGCTGCTTACCTCAGCAGATTACTCATCAGATCGCATCCAAGTGCTGAGCAGCTCGAGAACGAACTTGAAAGGTGTTTCAATGAGATACAACGTTATATTACTGTTTCGCGTACTATTCGTAACCATTTCAAGTTTATCCAGTCCGATGACCCTTTCAAGAAAGCCGGGGCGGGGGAGAGGGTCCTCCTTCTTACGAATTTCAGACACTCTGCCAGCACGGTGAAGGAAGTATTGTTGAGAATGGGAACCAGATTCATCCTTACTGAGAGGATTTACGCGCGTCACGCAAGTACTGGAGGAGTGTCCTCGGTTCGCTATGAAGATTGGTTGGTCAAGGACTTCGGATCCCACAAAATTGGAGTCATCAACATGACCATAGAGATGGAACTCAGACCTCTCATTGAAGTCATCAAGCAGACAGAGGAGCTCCTTACGAAAGCTGAAAAGGAACTCAAGAAGGAAGTTTGTGAAAGTCATTCACAGCAGTCAAGTGAAGTCAGTGAGAATGTCAACAAGTTTCAGCAAGTTCTGAAGGAGCAGACGGAGGAAATCAAGTCCTTGAAGGCAAGGCTGTCATCTTTGGAGGTTTGTATGAATGATGCAGATCAACATTTAAAACTGCGTGATCAAGGAGGACATGAAGAAGAAGGTATGGAAATCACTGACGACGAGTACCTATCCAGGCTAATTGAAGGAACCAGGGACGACGATGAATTTGCTAGATCAAGTAGACGTGAGGCTCAATCCAGCTCCAGATATAGTACCTCCACTGGGGACTTCGAGGACCAGCGCCGCTGGATCGAATCGATGGAGGACGCACTCAAAAGATACCCGTACCGCAAGTTAGCTCACATTTCGGAAGGCATACAGCCAAATCGTCCTTGCAGTTTCTGTGGAGCGCAATATGCTCATTTTTCTGACTCCTGTCCTTCCGTAAGAGACGCTCGTACAAGGGAGCAGATCGTAGCGTCAAAAAACCTATGTCGCTTCTGCTTAGAAAGATGTGGCGACGGTATTTGCGGCGACAAACAAAGGGAGTGCTTTTACTGTGCCAGAGTGCACGGCACACCTTTCCAAGACACGATACCGAGAGATGGGGGCCATCACAAGGTACTGTGTCCTGTTCCAGACGCGAAGCGACAAATGGAAATACGTCTCGAAGATGCTATCCGCGAATGGAAGGAAATGGGAAGCCGCACTAAATGGAATGGCCGGGAGTGTCGTGGATAACACGACACCGGAGACGACGACACCGATCTACCGGAGGCGACCTACCGCACGATCTGGCGGGAAAATGGCGGACCCGACCGTGTAAAAGGCCACCTAGGGCGCTCCCGGCAGTCGTTTTCTCTTCTTTTCCTTTAGGAGATTTTAGGAGCTATTTAACTTATTGTTGTTGTTGTTTACAAGTTGCTAAGTTGTTTAATTACCCAAGTTTGAGGTTGTACTACATAAACCTGGATTTGGTGTGGTCGTGTCAGTGTAGAAGGAACACACACATTCTAAAGAACCGCGTGGCAGTCTAACTCACAGGTCTAGGCGGTTCAGAAATATGGTAGAACGATCTCTAAGCTTTCTAGTGAAGTATATATTGACCCACCAGATTCCGTGTAGAGAGCTATAGTGCCCGTAGTTGATACCCACCCAACACGCGGTGTCATCTACTATGAGTGGTCTTGTAACACCAAAGCGACGGAAGCTTGCCACTCCACCAACGCTGCATTGGGCAAGGGATGTGTGAGCTACGGGACCGTGCGCCGCTGGATCATCAGCTTCAGCAACGGCGAGATTGACATGGAAGACAAGCTACGGACGGGACGCCCACACGCATTCGACGACGAGATGCTGCTTTCCGCCGTTCGAGCCGATCTTGAAACCACCGTGCGCGAGCTGACGGAGAGGAATGGACAAGCACCCATAAGCGTAAATCGTCGCCTCCACGAGCCGGGGTATCGGAAGGTACTGTCGTGATGAACCCCATGCCCTGACGGATGCTCACGAAAGTGCCCGTGTGAGCATTTGTCGATCGCTGCTGCTCCGCCAGCATCGCAACGACTTTCTCGTCTATCTGGCTACGGGCGATGACAGCTGGGACATGTACGATACCAAAGCACTCCGCGCCTTTTGGCTGCTACATGACGCCGAGTAGTCAACGCAGCCCATGTCCGACCCCATCCGATGAAGTTTCTACTCTGCTGCTTCTGGACGCGGAAGGAATGCTTTTCCAAGAGGTGCTGGCACAAGGCGAGACAGTACCCGCTTCCGTATAAAGCGCCTAGCTCCAGCAGATCGCCTCGCTATTCGAGAAAAGCGCCTGAAAAGATCCGCTGTCACCCTCCTTCATGATAACGCCTATCCATACGTCGCGAAGTGTACCCCAAGCTACAGGAGCGCGGCTGAGATGTCCTACCCCACCCTCCAGACATTGCCCCTTCTGACCATCACCTTACCCATCCTCTTGAATCCTTCCTGGCCAAGAGAAAATTCGCTAATTGTGATATGCTTGTTAAGGCGATCGCTGACTTCTAAGACTCTCAGAACCCAGAGTTTTGGGAGGAGGGAATCAACGATTTACCTATGAGGGGGCAGAGTGTTGTCGATAACAATGGTGAACACGTTGTTGCCTGATTGTTGTTGGTTGGAAGAAAAAATAATAAAAAGTGATGATCGAAAAAATCCTACAAGACTTTTGGGACAACCTAATATTTGCCAAGGGCCACATTCAAGTTCCCAGCAAAAAACGACAGTTCTGCCCAGATACAGTCTCCTACAAGTTACGTTCAACGAAGCTGGGGGTCTGGGGAAGCTGGGCTGCGAGCGCTCAAGTAGCAAAGATACGACGCTGATGTAGTCAGGGACGCAGAGCGAGCAGTAAATTGCGTGCGAGAATCTGAATTGCGCATTTCCCGCTGACAGTTGTTTGAATGTTAATTGGCAGGAGTTCGAACGATCTTCCGCTTTTTTGACTTCTGCATCAGAAAATAGGAAATTTTTGGTCCTTTTCTTGTTTCTGTTCATGTACTGCATCAATTGGAGTGATTTTGAAAGAAAGTTGGACCATTCCTTCAAGTACTGGTCTTCATCCAAACATTGGCTCCATACCTACGCCATAACCTGAACGGTAACGCAGTTTTGATCGTGATTGCTATTCGTCATCAACCAGCCTACTCGGGCAAAAGTCTACAAAAGAATTCAGTTAGCTGGGCCTCGGAGTAGAAAAATGCGCAGCTGGAGCTTCTAACAAGAGAACAACCGTCGACACTCGCCGACGTTGCTCCACTGCCTTTCTTTTGCCGACGCATTCTATTTCTTTATATTCATTATATTCATCACTCTCTTGCCTTTTGTTACTCTTTCCTTTTTCACTTTATTCTTGCTTGTCATCTCTTATTTTTGCCATTTACATTGGTCGCCTAACTATTCAAATGCGTGCTTTAATTTCACATTTATCGCATAAATGTTCAGTTATTTCGCATTTGATATTTTTTGATTTTCCCTCTCTAATTAATTTTGAGGTCACAATAAAGGCTCTGTTAAGTTCGTCGTTGGTGGTATGCAAGTGAAGTGGTGCTACAATAACCGCGAGGCATGGGCTAATTATCGCAACAAGTTATTTTAAACGGCCATACCCTGCATGTACGATCTCCATTCTTGAAAAAAATTTGTCCACACTCTTTGAGAAATGGTAAGCGATACGACGAGATCAGATGGGTATGGTGGAACCCGTGAAGTTCAGTAGGCCGCTTATTAATTTTTTAGGTTTGTTGCTCGTTATCGTGAAGAGAAATGGGCTCCATTTCATTCGCCACTACTGAGCTCATGGTCTGCGGATTGCATCTCGCGAGCTCCTCACGGTACTTTGCCACGGACGGACATAATACTACCGCCATTTCGCATTTTGATCGTTTGTGTGCCACAGAAGAAGAGAGGGATATGATGTAGTAGAGCAATCCTCATGGATTCACTTTCCACGTCTCAGCAAGGTGCCTGTGTGCATTGCGGCAACCGCAAGCCACCTTCTTCCCATACCGTAAACCGAAACTGCCCTCCTCTCGGTGTCTTTGATGCACCACTCTTACGCTCCAAAGATGTTCACGAATTAGCTGACAATGTCACTCAACATCAAGAATTCTTTTTAATGTTTCCTCCACTGAAATGCAAAGGGAAAATGCGATAATGACATAGCCTAAAGCGATTAACGAGTGCGAAATATTTCGTCCACATGTTTCATTGTCAGGTTCACCTTTTGCGTAAGTTCGGGAAAATTCTTAAAAAGAATATGACTGCCCGGCTTTAATTACTGGAGCATAAAGCGTTGGCAGTTACCAGGCATTAGTATTAACGAAAACTATGCTAACTGGTCGATGGCTCCAATGTGGCTTAAATCAATTTCCTGAGGTCAAGAAGGCTATATGAGGTGCAATTGGCGGTCAAAAGCGTGCTGTGAGCTTCCGTTGGCTATGCATTCAACGATGTTTCTCCAAGATGAGGAAGCTGGAAACCTCTTTGTTTGATTAAAGGAGGTTTCTTTGCACGGTTATCCGACAATATGGCACAGGCTGAGGCAGAATGCAACTGTGCTACCAAATCTGTGTCCGGCTCGGAATGTAATCATAACAGAACTTTTTGAAGACAAGCTACCTCTCGTGTATTCTCAAGTTCTTCTATGCAGGCGTTGCTGATGTCACCTAAATCGTTTTGTTTCCTTGGACTGAACCGTGAATTGCATCTGGGCGAAGAATAAAAACGGCTTGTTTTGGTCATCTGCTACTTTCATCAATATGACAAAGTTAGAGGATTTGAAAATTTGATTATAACCGGACTGATAGAATCATAGGCGAGCTACATGGTGGTTGAAGGGCAAAGCTTCTTGATCTTTTAATAGTGAAAAATATCGGAGTTCCCGATGTTGCATGTGGATGGAAAGCGTAAAGCACAAGCGACGACCAAGATAAAGCCTGCTCTCTAGCCAGAACACAACGGGACGCTGAGAAGTTTCTTTTCAAACATTTTCAGATATGGACCAGAAAAAAATGTGTGGATCATCGTAGTAGTTCAGTATGTGGTGGCTCTCAGTGCATGTATCCATTTGAGGAGATTGGATTTGGTTTATATTCGGAATTCCTACGGAACATTAACCTTTAAGAGACTGGAGAAACAGACGGACATGGTCAGTTTCTCTTGAACATTTTGAAGAAATTTCTGTTATCAGTTAATGAAAGAAAACAGCCTCTGCAAGTCTATCTTATACGAAAATTTAGCAGCTCACGTGAATTTCAATCATAATTTTTTGACATGACGATTTCAGATTGCGAGGTGCATTTATGCTGCATTCCTTATGGTCTACGCTTTTGTGAGTACTGGCATAACCTTGAGAATGTTTTTCGTGGCGAAAAAATCGCTGTCGAGTTATGGATCAGAACGTAAGCTTCGCGAAAAGGTTAGAGAGCTTCTCCAAAGCACTCGACTCGATTAGCCAACGATAAGTTTCTCAAGATCACCAGATAGCCTATGGGTTATCGCAGTTGAAAGTAAAACCAGACGTGTTAAGCAGCTGTCATTGGAAAGAAACGTAATTAGATCAGGCAAAAAAAATTTCCGCCGTTTTACTCATCGACTATTTCGCCTTAATTTTACAACCGGAAATCCCACGACTTATAGGGTTGTTTTGGCTTGCAGAGAAAAAACTTGCTCTTTTGCTCAGTAAAACCTAGCACTATATCAAACCTTAACTCGGCTCTAATTCCAGATCAAAAGAACCAGGGAAGGCGAAAATAAAGAAGAATGACAGTCACGTGTATGCCAACCGCGTCCCAGGTAAACAGTCTTGTGCAGCCTCCCAGCGAAGTTACGGAACACCGGCTTCGATCAGACTACTTTCGAAGAGCATGTCTTTGTAATAAATACCTACCAAATGGAGCTATTCGAAACTACGCAAACGTGGGTTTAGACAGACCTCGTAACACTTCTATTAAGAGTATGCTGATGTACACAATGATTGTATTCATTTCTACCATGCTGATGTGCTCATTGCAAATTACACTTGAGATCGCTGTCTTTATTGGCAACGACAGAATCTTAATATCGGCACTTATGCAGGTCAGCCTGTTTTTCAGACTTCTCAAAGTAAGATACAAGTAGAACTAGAACTACAACTAGAACTAGAAGATACAAGATACAACTAGAGTAAGATACAACTTGAATAAAGCTCTGTGCTCACTGAAAGCTATCGCACGGTTCCAAGGCACATTCATTGTAATCTTGGTCAAATAGCTAGCATGTGAAGATGGACGCAGGAAAAATAGCTTAAAGGTACACTTCGCGGTAAATTGTAATCGCTATCGTGTCCACTGCTGAAAGTGGGGCTCCTTATCCACTCTTCAGAGAAACTACGATCAAAAACCCATGGCAACATTGTGAACGAGGTCCTCTGACCACAGACCTTGTACGAGAACTGTAGTCTGGCGGGGAGACTTTACTTAATGGTACTACTAACAATTCGAAGATATAACTTGAATCGCTCCGTTGACATTGCCTCAACCATAAGCACTTCTAGCTTACGCAGGTCACTATTTATATTTCGGGAATAGGCAATACTGTTATCATGGGAGTAAATCTTATGGTTTCATCGTAAAGTTCGCCTTCTTTTGACTATACCCCATCATTCAATTTGCCGTACGGCGCTTTTTGTTTATTTTACATTCATCTGAAAAATTTTGTTTTTTTCAGGAAATGAAGATGAAATTTTCAAAAATTTTGAAAAAATTTGGCAATGAAGCTCCATCAAAGACCACAGTGTATCGTTGGCGTAGGGAACTCATTCGTTGTCGTAGTCCGCTGTCCGACGAGATTCATGAAGGATGTCCGAAATTAGCACTTGTTTAAGAAAACATCGATGCTGTGTGCAATATGATTAAGCAAGATCGCCAATTCACCCATCCTAAGATTGAGGCACTCTTAAAGATTATTCCCTCCAACAAACATTCAATTTTACTTGAACACATGGATTTGCAGAGAATATTTTTCCGTTAAAACCCACATAATTTGACAAACTCACCAAGAAAGGCTTGTGTCGACGAAATTTTCAAAAATTTATAAAATGAACCAATAGCGCCGTGCGACAAATTGGATGATGGGGTCCATGGTTAAAAGAGGCAAACTTTACGATGGTATAATCAGATTTACTCCCATGATAAAAGTATTGCCTATTCCCGAAATATAAATAGTGACCCACGTATCTCATCTTATCGAAACAGCTGACGCAAGCAGCTCGAAAAGCACCGTCCATTGCCAAGTGTGGTCGTAGTAGGTGAGCAGGATTGCAGAGGATTCGAGCGGGTTTGACGCCTTGAGTTGTATGTAGTGGCAGCACAAAAAAAGTGAGACCTGGACAGACCCCTGTATTTTCTGCCCCAGCGAGTTATGCAGCCGATCTGATTATCGCGGAGTGTGCCTTCGAACGGCAGAAACTGGGTTGTCCTATATTTGACTCCTGCTATCGGGTGGTTCATTTATGAGATTAACGAGAAGACCGGACAGAGAGGCCGAGTACGACACACGGGAGGAGAGCGACAAGCTAGAGTTACAAGAGAACCGCTTGGTTTCTGCTGCTCCTGCTATCCACATCCAATGATCAACTTCTTGCATAGAAAAAGCTCTGCGGATCAAGTGCAAAATAGGAAATGCGGCGTCCTTGATAGGTCATAGCCGGGCACATCTGGGGGTATTATAAAAAATAAAGGATAGAAGGATAAAGTCTGGGCTTTATCTTTCCCTTACCAGGATGCGCCGCTCATTGCGTTCTATGCAAGATGGTGGTGTAAAGTAAATGCTGTTCGGCCTATACAATGACTTACGGGTTAGCCGTAAGTCATTGTACAACAAGTCTGGTACAAGTTACCCGAGGGTGTGGTATCAATTCATGGACTCTTAAGTAATGGAAGGCTTGGTTAGTCTGAGTGGGCGTTGAGGCGGGATTTGCGCACCATGAGCGTGAGAGTGCGCCTCTGTCCCTACTTCACCTCCGCCAGTAAAAATGAAAAATGGGGCAAATAAAATATCTCAAATACAAGCAATTCTAGCGTGGATGTTTATTTGGACTTGCATGAAAATCATTATATTAACAGATTTTCTGGGCGAATTTTTTGACACATCATGGTCAGCATCCCACCCTTTTCACTACTTCCACTATCTTCCGACCTTCAAACCGGAGTTTTGAACTTTTCTGTATCAAAAAACTTGAAAATAATGCAACTGTGTCCATTTCCTAGAGCACTAGCCTGCCTCGTAAAATATCGAATCAAAGTATTTTTCACTTAGCTACCTGTTCGTAAATGAATGTTTGCAATAAAGTGGCTATTTTAGTGAGTTATACACTATCTCCTTTGTCACGTCCTCAACATACGAGAACCAACTGCTGTGTAGCCATAGGCCCAATTTTCGCGCGACCTCTCGCGGTGACTATGAGTTGTTCTTGCTCGTGTGCAATCCCTTTGAAGTGTTATGCCTGCAGTGATTATTCATGTATTGGGATCGTTATCATGCTAATTTTACTGTTTTTTTCCTTGTTATGCTACTATTGTCTATTTATTCACAGGAGTCTGTTTCTACATTGTTCAAAGTATTTCGATTGGTTCTTCTGTTTGAAGTATTTAAAGCGTTATGTGTTTAAAGTATTTTTGTATATTTTAGGGGATATCGCAGTGAGGAAGCATCCTACTATGAATGCTGGTTTTACCTAAGTTTAAATGGGGAGGATTCTGTTTCCTTGTTGAAGCTTAGGCGAAAATATACGCTTGAGAATAATCACCTTAGAGATTCTTAAGTGTGCAGCTCTTCAAAAGATGCCCCATTCATTGCGACAGCACCATATCCCACTCTATTTGGAGTATTCGAGTATCATTTTTAAAGTACTGCTACAGTGCGAGCCCATTACGTTCTGAGTGGAATGGATTGGTGTTGCGGTGGTCCTTCAGAACCGACTACGGCAACTCCCACAGGTGGCGCCGCCACTGAGAAGCCGCGAAGCGAAAGTTCGGCATAACGATTTACATCCAGAGCCAACGGAACCACTATAAACCGCTTATTCTTAGCCATGGAAAGGAAGGGTCTGCTGAAATGATCGTAGCATACCTTTTACCGTTATTCAAAGATTTTACCTATAAAGTTATATCTAACTGAGTTCGACCTATTTATTATGGAAAAACACTATGCGTATACATGCTCGCGTCATCGATTGTGTTGACGGTCACAGATAAAATGTATTGCCTGATGAAGTTTCAGCTCGGAGACTTATTTAGGGGTCAGCAGAAGCTAAAATTCTAATGTGAAAGGACCGAATTTCATACAACGACCGTATCAAATCGACAGTGAACAACAGGAAATTATTGAGAACTTGCTACAACGAAGAAATGCATGCATGTAAAGGGGAGGATGAGGGAAATTGCAGGGGGGAACTTATTAGACGTGCCGTAAGGCAATGCTCAAAGAAGGGTTTGAATGCGCGCTTTGAAAAACATGGCGTAACAAAGACTTCAACAACCACTCCGTTCACTTTTTTGCAACTAAATATTTTCCTTGCGTACACTTGAAATACATGCCATGTTATGTTAGTAATACATACAAAGGAGGAAATGCAACTTTGTTCGAACAGAGGAGCCTCGAATGCTAAACACCGGTACGGCAACCGCAGCACCGCCTTCAAATTTTCTCCTTTTGAAGAGGTGTATGATGCTTTGTCGAAGATCCGATGAAAGGAGAGCAAGGGAGAGCGGTGGTATGCTCAGCATAGCGTCATTTATCCAGTAGAACTGTAAAATACAATTGAGGACGATATTTTCATCAAAAATTATTGAAAACAGTGGTTTTGCTTATGATCAAGAATTTCATGATCTGCCAAGTACAGCGATCGTTCTTATATCAGCATCGGTTTTTCTTTCGTAACTCCCTGTAATTAAGACTTATGCATGCATTTATTGGATCTCACACATGAGTTTTATCTTGCGTGATTTGCAGGATGGAGGTGGTATAGCAAAATCGTCCAGGAGGCTTAGGCCGAGGATCTATGCTCTTCTATTCTAAGAGAAACAGCAAACCATGGCGGGACAATGCTCTCGAAACAGAAACTCGCTAGTAAGGGTGTCTTGTAGGAGAAAACACCACGACAATTTCTTTCGACTGTCCTGGCCCCGACTAACACAAAGCTCTGCGGCGTGTCATACCGGATAACCCAAATAGTGACTCATGCAGCTTTGACGGGTATAATGGTGATCAGCTAAATCCAATCTCATTCAGTCAACTATGTAGTTATGTCGTGAAGTCCGCGGAACTTCCTGCATTATTTTCTATACCAAAACAAAAGTGAAGGAAACGTACTTGTTTACTCGCCCATAGATACAACACGTCATTATTACCGAGTGAAGCGATTCCTCTAATGAATTGTTGTGAACAGCTCAACATTGTGAAAATAAACACAAGGAGAGTGTACAATAAAAGGCCCTGAATGCATTTATTGGTGGCATGTGAAGTAATGATAGCGATAGCATCTTTTTTACCTTTTCCTTGTTTCGATTCGTTGAAAAATCGTTCACTCTGGGCAATCTGTGCCATTCGATAAGCATTCTCGCATTGAGAGCCACGCTTACTATCGAGTAAATTGCACAAACTCCAATGTAAGTACACCTGATAAGCTGTAATTTCCCATATCTTAAGATTTTTGGTATGTGACATAACTTATATTAGGTTGATCGAGAAGTTTTGATAGAGTTGAGATTTTTTCCTTTTTTATTTTATATCTCAGCGAGCAAAGCAAGCTAATCAAGAATATTCTAACAATCGTTGGTTACTACAATGTCCTACCTAACGGGCAGGTCAGCGGTTCCCTTCTCCCTGAACTGGGAAGATTGGGAGCCAAAGAAGTCACAGACCACTTGTTCAAGGTGGCCATAGTTGACGAATTATTTTTTCTGGGGGAAAACCTTGAGGCGCCGGAGCAAGTGGTAATTAATGGGGGCAATATCAGGTGAATAGGGTGGGTGTGGAACCATGTCCCAACCTAGCTCCTCCAATTTTGCACGGATCACTATACCTATGAGCGAGACCCGTGCAAAATTGGAGGAGCTAGGTTGGGACATAGTTCTACATCCACCTTATTCACCTAATATTGCTCCCCCAGATTACCACTTGTTTTGGGCCCTCGAGGCTTTCCTAGCAAAAGAATAATTCGTCCTATGACCACCTTGAACAAGTGGTCGGTGACTTCTTTGACTCTCAATCTTCCCAGTTCTGGGAGAAGGGAATCGCTGATCTGCCCTTTAGGTGGGACAATGTTGTAAAGTACGATGGTTATTATACGGTTGATTAGCTTGCTTTGCTTGCTGAGTTATAAAATAAGACAGAAAAAAATCTCAAAATCTATCAAAACTTTCCGATAACCCTAATATTTTCTCACAGCACGGGAATAGTGCGCAACAGCAAACTTCCACGAATTATTGTTGTAAGTATTTTTGGCGTACAAATTACAGGCGAGACTAGCTCTACGTAATGAGTCTATCGAGCCTGAAAGTGAGACGAGATCAAAGTTTTCCCAGGAGCCAGAAATCATTCCCACCAATCCAAAAGTATTTACGAACTTTTGAATTGGTGGGAATAATCTCAATGTAGTTGGTGCCCTACAGCAGTCCTCACCAGTATAACAGTGCTATCAGCATTACAGCGAAGTGGGATTGCTCAGTCCTTCTCCATGCTGTTCAGTTAGCACTGAACGTAAAGAAAAACCGCGTCACATTAGCATGTTGTATTTCTTTTTCCTTCGAGATGAGCTGTGCTTTATACTCCCATTTGCCGTCTTAGAGGCATCGACCTAGACTATCTAGCAGCAATTTTGCAGAAGCGTAACCCCTTGCAGTTAAGCAATAGGGGTAATGCGGTTATTGAGAAATCCCAAAGAAACCACTCACATGGAAACTACAGGCTCAAGAAGACTATTTATGGCGAAATCCTCGTAGAAAAGCGCGCCCCCGATCTGTATAAATGGCGTAACTGTCAACAGCTGACGCCTTGGGATGACGCACCCCGCCTCCAAGCGATGTGACTCCTACTGGCCACGGTGGGAGCGGCCGAGGAGATGCGAAAGAGTTGAAGGTATCGTGGCGCGCTTTCTCGTTTATGCCTGAAACTTACTTCAGAAAGCAGATTTTGCAGTATTTCCGAATATCTCCTTGTCTACGACCTGGTGACATGTCGAAGACTACCCGCCTCTTGGCGGAAACGCGTCGAGAACTAACGTCCTAGCTCACGGGTCTTCGGCCATTTTCTTCCGTTTTTTTATCGTCGTATTACTAGGCATTTCGACTTTCATATTCTCTACATTATTCATGATTGACTTGAATTTTCCCTATCGCCTCTACTGAAACACTCCAGTCCACTGACCACATCAACATGCTTTTCGTATCCTTTCAGTATGGTTGTTCCATCTTCATTATGAATATACACTAATTTTGTTGTTAATACATATACAGAGCAACAAATGCTCACAACATACTGAATCCCTATAGCGGTCCATACGTTCCTCCTCATCCAGAGCTGCAAGAAACTAAGCAAATTTCGACTTTCTTTTCCATACCGAGCAAAATCACCATCAATCATTGTATGACCTCCAGTAACCCCAAGAACCTTCCAAATTTTCGACAAATCACTGACTGTGTCGTATCTCTGCATGAGACAAACAGCGACATATCGATTGACTGTTATGAACATATTTCCAAGCATATGCGCAACGAAGCTCACACCACTTGCAAATGCCAAACATAACACGATGTATTGGAACTGTTCACCCAGACCCAATTCACGATTCAGTCGCAGAAGGACATTCGAGAGAAGCGAAGTTACGTCAGCTGTGCCTGAACAAAAACAAAAACCATCGCATAACAAGGTTCAGTGCTAGGAAGGTGTTGTGTACGCAGTGCTGTGTGGACTGCTTTATTGAGTTCGGAGACGGCAGGACAATGACTGAACCTTACTCCATTCTGGAGGCTTATATAACCGACTTGTTTTGAAAACAACATTTGATACACATGTGATAGTGGAGGGATACAACACCTCCCTTTTTTTTTTTTAACAAACAACAACAAGTCTTATTGATCACATGGTATCACGCTGACGATACGTCTTCCGGTGTGGATCTATTTGAAGTTGTTCTGGAGGTCTCCGCATGCGTGTCGATCTTCGTGGTTCATTCCTGATGGTTGGATGTGTTGCTTGTTCATCGGCCTCCTCTGAAGCTTGGAGAGCAGCTGATGATTGCCGCTGTGGGTGGAAAGTTTCCATGATTGCATCCGTGTCTTGGACTTGCACCTTTGTGTCATCGTGGTAACGCAGCCGAAGTTGATTGGCGTGTCTGATCCATGTTGTATTTCCGAGAAGAACTTTGTAGAGTACTCGTCCTATCCGTCTGAGTACCTTTCCGTTGCACCATTTTGACTGATTTCCTTCGTACTGGCGTACCCAAACTGGATCTCCTGGATTGAATGTGCGTTTTCTGGCGCCGTACTGCTTGTTGAACTGCGATTCCATTGATGTGTTTGGTCTGGATTTTCTCTGTGGGGTTGGCTTAAGTAGAGAAAGATCGATCCTCAGTTTTCTACCGATGAAAAGTTCAGCTGGAGAGCTTCCCTTCAGTGTCGGGCACGGGGTTGACCTATATGTCAGGAGAAAATTCTGCAAATTTTCGGACATTGTTCCTTCTCCTTTGAGCTTCGACATGGTCCTTTTGAAAGTGTCGACGAATCTTTCCGCCTGCCCATTGGATTGTGGGTGATAGGGTGGTGAGAAGAGATGCTGGATACCGTGACTGGTGCAGAAAATTTCGAACTGGGACGAAGCGAATTGGGTTCCATTGTCGGTGACAAGGGTTTCTGGCATCCCATATCTGGCGAATGTCTGTTGTAGTAGAGCAATTGTTGTTTCCGTCGTCGTGCGGTTTGTACTGAATATTTCTGGCCATTTCGAAAAGGCATCCACAATCACTAGGAAGTAGGTTCCTTCGAAGGGTCCGGCGAAATCGACATGAATACGAGTCCAGGGTTTGTCTGGTTGGGACCATGAAGCGAGTGTGGTTTTGACTGGGAGTTTTGCGACAGTCGAGCATTTTGTGCAGTGGTGCACAATATCTTCGATTTCTTTATCAATTCCTGGCCAGTAAGCATAGCTGCGAGCTAAAGCCTTCATTCGAACGATTCCAGGATGTCCACTGTGTAGTTGTGTGAGGACTCGTGACCGGAGAGATGCAGGAATTACCACTCTATCTGAGCATAAGAGGCATCCGTTCAGGGTTGAAAGGGCATAACGGCGATTGTAGAAGCTCAGCAAGTCGGGATCTGTTATTTCTGTGGGCCAAACTCCTTTGATATACCGAGTGACTTGCTGTAGGAGACGATCCTTAACTGTTGATTCCTTGATTTCATTAGCTGTGACTGGTAAGGCTTGAACTGAATTGGCGAATGTGTGTGCGATGTCTTCTTCAACAGAAATAGAGGCGATTACTTGATCTTCCTCTTGGACAGACTGGGTTGCGATTAGACGTGAAAGAGCATCTGCTTGACCAAAGCTTGTGGTTGATCGGTATTGAATGCTGAAGTCGTAGGCTAGGAGTGTTGTTGCCCATCTTTGTAGTCGATTTGCAGTGTAGATGGGGATACCCTTCTTGGAGCCAAATATAGCCAGTAGAGGCTTATGATCCGTCAGCAGGATGAATTTCCTTCCGAGAAGCATTCTGTGGAACTTTTGCACAGCGAATACAAGCGCAAGCCCTTCTTTTTCAATTTGGCTGTAGTTTTTCTCTGCTGGTAGTAGTGAGCGAGAAGCATGGGCAATTGCTTTCTCGGATCCATCTTTGTAGCGATGTGAGATAACTGCGCCCAAACCATAATTCGAAGCGTCGGCGGCCACGATGATATCCTGAGTTGGATCGTAATGGGCGAGCAGAAGATCAGATTCGAGGATTGCCTTTGCTCTATTGAAACTGTCTTCGCAGTCCTTGGTCCACTTGAATTTCGCATTCTTCGCTAGCAAAACGTCGAGTGGAGCACGGAGCCTCCTCATTTCTTTGACAAAATTGCCATAGTAGCTCAGAAGTCCTAGGAAAGATCGTAATTGCGACAGGTTCTTCGGAGCTGGCATCTTTTTGATGGCATCTATTTTCTTCGGATCGGGGCGTCGGCCGTGCTTGTCGATGATATAACCAAGATAAGTAACAGAAGGAGTTGCGAATTGACACTTCTCCAAGCGGACGTGGAGGCCACTTTCTGCAATTCGATTGAAGAAAGCGTTGAGGTTTCTCTGGTGTTCCTCCAGGGTGCGTCCTACGATGATAACATCGTCCAGGTAGGCTATGACACCTTGTAAGCCACTTAGAGTAGTATCCATTATCTGTTGAAATATGGCTGGAGCGGATTTGACGCCAAAAGGTAGTCTGTTGTATTGATATAGTCCTCGGTGGGTGTTGATTGTTAGCAACTGTTTTGACTGTTGATCCATCTCAATTTGGAGGTAGGCGTCCGCAAAGTCGATGTGGGAAAAATACTGTCCACCCGTGAGTGTCGCGAAGATGTCTTCAGGCAGTGGTAGCGGGTACTGATGCAAATCTAAAGCATCGTTTAGCCCTGTGGAGAAATCGGCGCAGATTCGTAGTGATCCATTTGCCTTTTTCACAATAACTATTGGCGCAGCCCATTCAGAGTAGTTGGTTTTTGAAATCACTCCGTTTGCTTCGAGCCTATCAAGCTCTTTTTCCACTGCTGTAAGAGCTGCATATGGTACCGGTCGTTTTGGGCGGAATATTGGTTTAGTGCCAGGCTTGAGGTGAAGAGTAGCCTTTGAATGCTTGTATAGCCCAAGGCCACTATTGAAAACTCCTGGGTGAGTTTCTTGTAGTTTTCTAGCTATCTTGTCGCCGTTTAAGCACAAGCTATTGAAGTTGATGGCGGCGGATGCTTCTGGATCCGTGCGGGGAAGAGAATCCATAATGCTGTATATTCCCATCTTGGAAATCCATTCTGAGCCTAGTAGATTTGGCTGAGTGCGTCCGACGTAAAATACACCTTGAGCTGATGCAGAATTGAAACTGTAAGTGCATTTACGCTGACCAAGAAAGTGAATGCGATCTCCTGATGCACTGTGGGCTATCAGTGTTGCAGGCTGTAGCTGAGGCCTGCCCATAGATTTCCATGTCGATTCATTGATGATTGTGATGTCCGCTGCGGTGTCTACTTGGAAATGGATAGGCTTGTCATCCACCAGGATTGTTGCGAATCGCCGATATGAGCAATCTATCTTTGACACTTTGAAGACTGCATCGGATCGCGTGATTGGCTTCGTTGAACGTTGTTTGGTGCATTTTGCTTGAATTCTGGATTGACAAAATCCATCTTTGTGACCTATCTTCTGACATTCGGAGCACTTGTGTCGTCTATATGAGCAGTGTCGCACGAAATGCATTGCTCCGCAAAGCCAGCATGGAGAGGGAGGGGGTTTCGATGAGAAACTCCAACGGTATTCGTTCTTGTTGTGGGCAAAACGAGAGGGTTTACTCGATTGAGGTTGCTTGTGTTGGCGTCTTGGGTTGGAATGATTGACTGCATGCACATTGGCTCTTCCGTCCTCGACCATTTTGGTGTCCTGCTTCAGGTTTACGAGGCGCTTGCACTCTTCTGTAAGTGACTGAACCGTGCATTTGGGGTTGGCTTCGATCTTATCGAGTAATTTTAGCCGTATAAAAGCATCATCACTAGATTGTAAACCACTCACGAAGATGAGGCACTTGAACTGGTTGTCATCACATTCGGATAGCTTGAATTTTTCACATTCACGATTGACACGTCCGGCGTAGGTGATGAAGTCGTCACTTGGATCCTTGGCTAGCTTCATGCAGGCGTAGCGACGGCTGAACAGCGACTGCTGTGGTCCGAACAGATCCGTTAGAGTGGAGACAGCTTCATCGAATTTGATATCCCTTGGTGTCTTCGGCAAAATGTAGTTCGCATACTTCTCATAGGCTGCAGGATTTAACTTGTGCAGGAGAAGGCGAACCCGTGCTGGTTCATCGAGTACTTGCGCTTCCACTGTGAAGGTGTCCAGGTGCCTGCGGTACCATGCCTCGAAAGTGAGGTCCGCATCGGGATCATATGTGAACTCAGTGATTCGTCCTGCGAGCATGTCGAAGGTTCTGCTTGGATCGGCTGTTGCTGAGGTTCCTTGCTGTGCCTGCTTCAGTGCTTCCGTTAATGCCACCAAGAGCTGCTGGAACTGCTGCTCGGTCCTGGTAGTCATCCTGATCGCCACTGTTGTGTACGCAGTGCTGTGTGGACTGCTTTATTGAGTTCGGAGACGGCAGGACAATGACTGAACCTTACTCCATTCTGGAGGCTTATATAACCGACTTGTTTTGAAAACAACATTTGATACACATGTGATAGTGGAGGGATACAACAGAAGGTTGAAACGATCTGTCCAAGGAATTGATGGTGGGTCTCTTTATAAATTGTTCTAACACGTGCAGTTGCACTTGACTTGCCGTGACAAATGGGTCATCTCCCGTTCACAAATCAGCAACTAGAGATTAAGAGAACGACGATGAGCTAAGCGAGCACTATGCTGTATGACGTTAGGCGCTGCCCCTTGCGGTCAGTTTGCCAATGTGGCGTATGGGTTTGAGCTGCCACCTAACGCGGACCATCGACGCATGTTTGGCGTAGGACAAGCCGTCGACATCACCGAACCTTCAACATTTTCGTAACTGATGGTTACTACATAAACAGCCCTGTAGCTACACATTACAAATTACTGAGAAGTAGCTTCTATCACAACCTCGAATTAATTGTAATACAACCTCCCTCGAAGTGAACAAGCGGTGTTCCTCATGGTTCGAATTGTAGAAAAGACGAAAAAAGTAGAAGAAACAGAAAATTAGTCAAAACATACCCTTGATTCATCAGTCGAAGAGGAACAGGACCTCAAAAGGTTGTCCATTAAGGATCGAAAGACGTCTATCGTTTACGAAAATTTGAGGGTTTTGCGATGTGAACGGTTATTCGTCGCAGAAGATGCGTCGAAGCTACGGGCTATGCACCCCATTTGCATATTGACCGCAAGTGCTGGCGCCTTACGATCGTCTCACACTCCATACATAACCACGCTCCACACTGCTCCTCCCGAATTTCTGTTCTAATGGCGCACATCTTTGCCGTAGCAAGGGTCAAGCCTCCGTCGAGGATCAAAAGTCAAGGGTCTCCGCTGAGGGTCAATAGTGTAGAGGGGAGATGTGGTAAGACTGACCAACTAGGTTTAAATCCAAAACTAATATTTAGCTTAATCTTCACCTAAAAATCTCGAAAACGTACAAAATGCGCTCCCCAACAAACAGGAATCAAAGTAAGGCATAACTTTTTGAAGACAAGTGCTCAAAACGATATCGTGGAGAGGATAGTGCATGGGCATTGCAAAAGATAAACAGAGTCAAAGGGCACGCTGTTCCTGTGGTCCCCTCCGTACTGTGGACTGTGAACAAGGTGTCAAGCTTCCGCAACCAAACACGAATAACATATGCTGTGGTGAAAAGTCTATACCTGATACCTTGTTCATAGCTCATAATTCCAAGACGACCACGGGAATAGTGTACCCTTCACCATGACGAGTTGTCGATGGAACCCTCATGCATGGGCTTTCCACAACGAAGCCGGCTAGCTTTAATCCCCCGTCGGTTGATGCACTGACACCAAAAACACGTGCAGAGGGGCCTTCCACATTATTCGATTGGGTCATGGAGCGCGTTATCTATCCATAGGTTACAGCATGGATGAAAAATTGAGAAGCTATGGGATGAAAACGAGAGATTAAATGATTTGGGCTTTTTCTTTATCCTACTATGATTGCAAGGCCGTAAACTGGTGCTAGCGAACCATTATGCGGACCTAAAAAGAGTTTGCATTAATCTAAAATGTGAATGGAATCCTCATACACGGTGCATTCCACAGCGGGGCCGATCAATGTTGGTCATCGAAGCTCTGAAAGCAAAGGATGTGCACTGGAGGCCTTGCCGACACAATAAATCATTTTTTCCAAAAGATCATGGGAGGATCTCGCCACTTCGACAAAAAAAATTCTTCAAAAAATTTTTGCGAAATAACTTCCTCGTTTTTGAAGACGTGGTGTAGTGTAACGAGTCCTTAGAAATCGAGAACCCCATAGATTCCGTCCGCACTCACAACATTAAGTTTGTAGGATGTCACGACCATTTGGTGAGACACTTCGAAAATTTACCAAATTTTCCTCGACTGGATTTACATATACAGAACTAAGCAGCCATTGAGGAAACCAGATGGCCTGTAGATTGAGCTAGGGGAGTTATTCCACATTACTTTGAACAGTCTACATTACATTGAAAGGTTGAGTTTTAGTAAAGTTGCAGGATTTGAAGTGCTCACATTTACTACGGAGAGGATGCTGATCGCCGCGTCGCTACTGTAGCAGTAGTGGCATGGCTTCTATCTAATTTCCAACCTTCTTGATCCTTCTTTTTTCATTCATTATCCATGCCGCATACGTTGGCTTGACTTTTACCCTTTTCCTCTGCCATCAAAAGACGAGTATATGACCCATGGTTGGCGACGCTGTCGTTCCGGAATATAAGTATTGAATTTTGCTAGGATCTTATTTTTCTTATTTTGTTACGAGTTTGGTCTCAGGTACCCGTAGGCTCCTAATTTCCGTGACTTCACCGTGGCCGCGGAAGTTGACGATGTGAAAATTCAACGGCGATGTCACTGCAAAGCTCAGGTTTAGGGAGAATTTCGGAGAGTTCAAAATCGGCACGTTTCTCATTCGAGGTGAGAAGCTTCCTGAACGACATAATACGTTCCATTCGTCTACTGGTCAACTGTGTTGTGTTTCCTACACAACTCAATTCAGAGTCAGTTAGATACGTGTGAGAAGACCAAGTCTCCATACTACTAGGTTCTAAGAAAAGTTCTGGTTGGTATTGCGTATCTACAAGATAAAGCCATATTTGAAAACGCAACTTAAGGATTGTGCTCCTCAGACAGAAAAACGCTGTTCTCTCAGAATAACATAATGTCTTTGAATTGTTGGGGCAATTTTATTGCAAAATGAAAAGGAAACTTATTTGCCGACTTCATTCTTATTCGATTCGGCAACTACGTACAAAGTGAGCATTGCGATGGAAGACGGTAGCGCGTAGGATTAAGCGCTCTTTACGTGGTTCTCTATGTTGAAATGAGAACGAGTTGCTCGAAAAATCTAATGATCAAGACGCTTCATGCAACTGTGAAAACATCAAGGAGTGATGGATTTTCACATTCGAAGGTATTATCTAAAAACAAAGATCATCCCCATGCAGGTGTGGGTGACCATCTTACCATCTTACTAGCTTGGATTGATCCTAACTTGGCAAAACAAGCTGAAAGCCCTGACGCAATATTAACACGCGATTGCACACTTCAATGAATTCCCAACATCTGTATTAGTTGCAGACTGAGGCACTATCTCGTTCGCCATACTCGACAGAGCTAGCACTAACACACCCATATTTTCGAAAATATACAGATGCTTGCTTCTTCATATTTATTTTACTAGTATTTTTCATTCTCAATCTCTACTTCGACAACCACAAAAGTCGATTAATATAACAAATGCATACCTGTTGCCACAAACATAACGAAGAATGCACTTTTGAATACCTTCATTTTAGATGTTGCTATAACAAATAGAAGAAATATATAGAAAGAGGCCAGTAAAAGTTCTATCACAGTCTGCAATATGTTGACTGCCATTTTTTCTGAAACTTGGAGAGTAATGTACGCTATGGATAGTGATTCCAAGGACTTTGTGAGGGCGGAACTAGTAATTTTTAGCTTAGCAATTCTCCTTCAATGGTATAGGACACATAACTGCTTCTTATGTGTTTTATTTGTCGATGACAAGGATAATTATAATTTAATGCTCTTAAATTGCGGGAATCTAGAGGCGATTATTAGCTGGTTTGAATTTACTCGTAAATGACGCTGACACACATCCCTTCCGATTTGTCCTATTTGACGATGACATGAATCGTTCCTCCCGGCTGTGTCACGTGAAATCATTGAGATGACTCAGTTACCAATAGTAGATACCCTTCCCCAGTACTGGAACCGCAAAACGGAGTCGCTGAGTCTGCCATCAAGATGGTGGTGGTGTAACACTGCCAAACCGTGGTACTAGAGTAAAAAGCAGCTCTAGTATCTTCGAGACTCAAACGAGTTACGCCTTTGACTGTAACGGATGATCCCGTTTCTCAAGTAGCAGAGAAATCCCTTGTCACAGTGGGTTTTATGTGCTAATTTTCACTGTTTTAATTTTTGTTAACACTGGTTTTCAAAGTCCGCAGTTCGAAAGTTGTTACAAGAATGCTGGCTCATTGGCGAGAGCTCTGTTTTCGTGCGAGATTCGAACTCACATACATACTATGCTTCACGAGCGACTGTGCTATTTCATTGTAACACCGTAACCCTTTTCAGCTTCACTAGCTTCTTAAAGGAATCGTCCACGGGAAATGAGTTTTTGTGTTACCCACGTATTTATGCTGTATTTGCCTAATGTTGGCCTCATGCAAAATTTCACGCGAAAAAATGTGAATCTGGCTGAGATACAGCACCACAAAGTGCGGTCCCAGTGGGCGGGGCCTCCGTGTAAAAGCCTCGTACCGCGTCCGCCGTGGTCGGAGACGCATTGTAGGAACAGGAGGTCACGTAAACAGTCCTACTCTCCGTTCCCAACGGCAGCGGAAGGCGGGACGAGGCTTTTACACGGAGGCCCCGCCCACTGGGACCGCACTTTGTGGTGCTGTATCTCAGCCAGATTCACATTTTTTCGCGTGAAATTTTGCATGAGGCCAACATTAGGCAAATACAACATAAACATATGGGTAACACAAAAACTCATTTTCCGTGGACGATTCCTTTAATGGTATAGTTATCAAGGCTTGTCTGCAGTCACACGTATAAGCCGTTAAGCCGACTGAACGACATCGGCATCTAGTCGTGAAGTTGAAAGCTTGAGCAGTAGGTCATACCATTCAGAAATGTACACGATTTTTCGCGATTGTAGGACCTTTTTAGCTGAACATTGGTAGTGTTGGATGACGTTGGTGGTGTAGTACGCTATTGCTGGGCACCAATTTTAAGAAGACGAAGTACCTGGAGGCATCCTTCTTGACCATCCTCAATTCTTTGAACACACCTCGGCTGACATCTGATTGAGGGGTGCCGTGCTCTCTCGAGCCTAAGGGCAAGTCCGCTCTAGGCAAATTAGCTACAGCTGCTTCACGCACACACCTCACTCCAATGCATAAACTGCCCAGACAAGGATGCAGAATTCTAAGTCTTACGTGGGTCCGGAATCACGGCTGGATTACGATATTTATTTATTTATTTATTTATTTATTTGATACACTGAGTGATGGCACAAGAGTAGTCAGAAAATCTCTGGGAATACAGACCATGACAAAACGATGCCGGCTAATTAACCATCACGTGAAACCTGTGAATGCTACGAGGTACGGTTAATACATCAATAGCAAACTGAGAATCTGAGAAATAGGGCTGCGCTCATATTAAGAAGTTGCCAAAAAAACAAAATACCGAAAAAGAACACAGTTCCTAAAAATCCGTCTTCACGCTTTGAGAGGCCTTATTGATATCAGCCAATCAATTACAACGTGAAACATGTGAATACCACGAGCTACGGTAAATATGTACATCAATAGCAAACAGAAGATCTGTTTGTGGGGGCTGCGCTCAAAACGAGAAGCTGTCAAAAAACAAAATCTCGAAAAGGAACAGAGTTCCCAATTGCTGTCAGAAGCACAATTTTCGAAAAATATTGTCAGAATTAAAGTTTTCAAGAAATACTCTCTTCACGCTCCACAAGACATTATTAGTTTTAGTGATATTGGAGCATAGCCATACATGGGTATGGAAGAGAACAAGGTAGGGCAAATTGTGAGAAGTATTGCTCAGTACGGTAGTATTCCACTGCCCTCTTCATTGATAAAAATTTACGAAGATATTCGTAGCTTATAGGTTACTGCATATATTTTGTTTACCAGTGATTGTTTCTCAGTAAACACTTCTACTGGTAGCAACAAATATCATCGCGCGGAATAACGGAACGAGGTGATTCAGTGTTTATCAAAAAACTCTGTTGAGATGGGTTAGATCAATTTATCGGAAAACTTACGATTCTCTCAATATGATTCGGAAAAAATGCTTCATGACTCACGATCTTCATGGCCAAAGACGTCCACATTAGTTATTTGTTTTGTCATGAGTGAGTGAAAGTGGCTATTTTGTTCACATTTCTTATTCACTATTACAAATGGTTTTTTGGCCGCCTGTTCACCATGATGAAGACATGATAATCATTGCTATGATAATGAAAAGCAGACACGAAACGCACAAAAAAAGCACAAAAAAAGTTAGATCCGATTTCGTCTGGAGGCCGTACGTGTTTTTCGGCCTGTCCCTACTGACGTCTTGGGACAGGCCCTAAGTATTCACGGAAGTCACGTCAATGTGTAATGTGAGAGCACGCCACATGGAGCGATGAATTTTTAGAAGAACACGCTCGCTGGGCTCGATGGCCAGCCCGGGGTTCCATTGAAGAGCTGCGGTGCTTCTTTCAACGCAGCGAAAATAATGCTATACAGTCTTCTCGGGCCCTTAGCGCTCTTTGAAATGAGTATATACACATTTATGTGAAACAGCTGTTCGGATAATGTCTCCCGCTTGTTGCTAGAAAACCGTTATGGTATCGAGGCTTTCACTTTTACACGTACAACATAGCAGAATTTTGAAGTGACCTTGCCGAACTGAACAAAACCTTCCTACTTCATATTTTCCTTTGAACACCTGTGGCATAGAGTTATTATTACATGAGTGGGTGAGAAATTCTTCCAATCTCAGAAGCAGCATTGTCTTATTAAGGTTTTTTGTTCGAACATACGCACTGGTCACAGCGCTTTCATATTGATGCAACCAAAGAAGACATGAAAAGGTCCACGCCACTTGATAATTTAATGATTTTTTCGAGCAAAACCAGCTTGTAACATGCCTCTACCCAGTTTATGTTCCTTCTTGGTAGATCCTACACAATTTCATGAGTTTAGTCTGCTACGCTCTTCTCATACGTTATTAGGAACTGCTCTTAATAACGTATGAGTGAAACATAATTGTAATAAGTTGAGTAATAAATAAGTAATAGAAGTAATGTTACACTCATTACATAAATCGTATGAGTAATAAACAATGCGAATAATAACTATAATGATTATTGAGTGCACAGCATTCTCCTGGAGCGTCTGGAGTTCGGGTGCCGAGAGAACTGATAAATCAAATAGAA
This sequence comes from Trichostrongylus colubriformis, assembly GCA_963978905.1. Classification (NCBI taxonomy): domain Eukaryota; kingdom Metazoa; phylum Nematoda; class Chromadorea; order Rhabditida; family Trichostrongylidae; genus Trichostrongylus; species Trichostrongylus colubriformis. Next base: position 8,618,585 of record OZ022256.1, read on the forward strand.
TAGGATTTCGAGGAATGTGTCTGAGTTGCTCTATTTGAGGTTCTAATTAAACTTTTCATGAAGCTGTAAATGTCATTGTATTTTTCATCTGATAGGAACTTATTGTTGAGGAAAATACATTTTTCCTTCAAAGTATCACAGAGCGATTTCGTCGTAAAGCATATAGCCGTCAACAATAAGTTCCTGCTACGGTAAGCCTTTGATAGCCTGTCTTTCTCTGAACACGAGTTTATTTATCACTAGTTAATTAACAATAAGTTCCTGCTACGGTGGGCTTTTAATAGCCTGTCTTTCTCTGAACACGAGTTTATTTATCACTAGTTAATTATTAATTAAACAATAACGAAAAATTACATGAGCCATTCAAGTTTTCCCGAGCAACAAGAGGAAGAATTAGTGTGTTCAGAAAAAACGAATGGTTATTGTAACTAAGCGTTATGGTCCACTGTAGCAGGAACTTATTGTTGACGGAAATGTTGTACGATGCAATATGCACCAAAAGGCGTACTCTAGCTTCTTCACAGAAACTTCGTGATTTTAATCCCTCTCAATATCATCCTTCTAGATAAAGTGCATATATAGAATTTAGGAAGGAACTAATTTCCTTTGATCCAAAGCAGAAATCGAAAAGAAGAGCAACTCGTTTGATTTCCTGCCACGCAGCATTTCAACTGCCTTCGGCGTAAAAAGCGCAGTTCAAATTTCTCTCCTAGTGTTTGACTGCTTCACACACTGCATCCCTCATCACTTCATCGTCACTCTTTCTACCTCAGCTCTCTAGCTTGCAGACCAGACGGACGCCGCACATCTGCCTGCCATCACTTTGAAGAACAGTATCTCAGTTGGATTCTTGTGTTTTCACGTGGAACTTTGCATGTGACCCTTAGTAAGCCAATATAACATAAATATATATGAAGTAAAAGAGAGTGCGATTCCGTTAGCGATTCGTAATCCAGTCCTTCGCAGACCGTCAAAACTCAGGGAGGGGTGTGACGCACCACGAGACGCCTGCGCGCAAGCGCAACTGTACTAGCTCAGTCCTGGAGCGATGACGTGCAGGACACCGATCGCTTTAGTTTTGTCCAGGTGAGGCTCCGTCGCTAGCTTGCACAACTCGTCGCACGGCGCACCTCGTGGAGAGAATTTTCTGTCCCAGTGGCACAGAGCTGAAGTACGGTGGCCTCACTCTTTCCATAAGCAAGCGCATAGTTTGACAGCGTACAAAGGTCTTCGTGGCTGCGACTGACGCTCAGTGAAGCGGTTATTGGCATCTCATTCAAAAACATCGAAATTCATGACCTGATCATCTTGCTAGGCAGTTTTATCTTCAGAAAGCCAGCCAGCAAATATGGGCCCCCATATTGTGTAGCGAAACTCGCGTTGAAGAAAGCGCCCTTAGGGCGTCATTGCAATTTAAGCGCGTTCACGAATTGCACGCTTTAGTGACCGAGTTGCCTGTGAGCGGTGGGCGGAGAAGGCGGGATTGATTTCGTTCATGGTAATTCACCACGTGAAGCGACTAGGGAAACAAGCAAGTGAATCAGTGAAAAGGAGAATGAGCGAAGAAATACCAGAAATGTTCTGTGGTGTAAATTATCTAATGTTTCACACCCGACAACTCGGCAAAGGGTCGCCTGTGCAATCGCTGAACTATTAGGTTGGTAACTGAGTAATTGCTGATTTTTGTTAGGAAATCAAAGGCCTTTTTTCATAGAACTAAATAACTTTATTCTGTAATATATTGCCCGTTTTTATCGATGACCTTTTGCCATCTTTCAGGTAGCATCATAATTTCGCATTCATAAAACTTCTGGTTTTTATCACTAAAAAACTGAGTCAGGTACGATTTGACCTCATCATCACTACTGAAATTTTTACCACTCAAAGAGTTCTGCAATGATAGAATTAAAAAGTAATCTGACGGTCCATGGTAAGAACTATGGTGGATGTGACAAGACATCCCAACCAAGCTCCAGTAATTTTTGCCGAGTGGCCAAAGATGCGTGTGGCCTTGCATTGTCATGATGGAATAAAGCACTTTTCCGGTTAATTAATTCGGGTTGCTTTTCTTGAACTGCATTGCTTAATTTTGTTAAATGGGCAATGTAGACATCAGAATGATCGTTCGGGGATGGTAGGAGTTCAAGGTAGACAATTCTTTCGTAATCCCACCAAACTGACAACAAAACCTTCTTTTGATGAATATCAGCTTTTGCTCTTCTTTGAGCTGGTTCACCTGGGCGGCTCCACGATCTTTTTCGCTGGACAATATTGTAATCAACCCATTTTTCATCGCCAGTGATCATTGGTTTTAAAAATGGATAATTTTCATTACGTTCCTCTAGCAAATCGCAGATGTTAATGCGTTGCCTTAGATGCGTTTCCTTCAGTTGGTGAGGAACCCACGTATCCAGTTTTGACACTTACCCAATATGTTTTAAATGGTTTCCAATGCAAGTATGTGATACCTGTAGCTTCTCTGCAATCTCACGTGTTGTACTGTGACGATCCGAATCAAGTATTGCCTTGATTAGGTCGTTGTCAACTTCAACTAGACGACCAGAGCAATACTCATCTTTGAGAGAAAGATCACTAGATCGAAATTTGGCAAACCAATTTTGGCACTGTCGTCCTTTCGAGGCTTCGGCACCATAAACAGCACATAATTTGTGTGCTTGCGATGCGCTTTTCCCTTTACGTAAATAATAAAGCAAAATATGACAAAAATGAATGTTTTGATTCTCCATTTTTCAGCACACGTCAAACGAAAATAACGCAACCGATCAAGAAAGTTCCTTTACTGATCGATAACAGGATTGCCTACTATTAGATAACAGTATGTGTTTAACATTTGGGATACGGCAGTAAAGTTAAAAATTCAACTAAAGCCATCTGTGAGTGAAATCAGCAATAACTTAGTTGCCAACCTTATATAAGTGGGTACTGTAGGCTAAAATAGATCTCTCCAGGTGTCCTCAAAGCCCATTCAATGTGCTTGCAAAGTGAACACATAATCATGCCTGTGAATAAAACTAATGAGAATGACAATTGAATGAAACTAAATAGAAACTGAAGAAGCGTGTCTACTGGCGGCACGGAAGGATTGCCTCCCTCCAACAAAAAAGGAGCTCGACGCTTTATAAGCCAGCGTTCAGCTGCTATATGGTAAAAAAATTCCTAAAAATTTATACACCTGTTGCCTCTAAGTTTCTGCGAAGCTGTGTGAGTGGCTGGTTGGCGTGAAGTTGAGGAGCTCGTATGGGTCTTCTGGGCGCAGTTTCTCTCCATATTTGGAAGATTGATTTCGGATGAGGTTTGCATGGTAGGGCAAGTCATGAAGCGTCGAGAAAAGTATTGACAATAAATCTAACCCTTAGCGACCTTGATTAGGCATTAGACTACCCTCAAGGAGTAATCTAGATGGCTCTTCAAGAAAATCTGGACCTCGATATTTGAGCTCTACATTAGAGATATGTGCAATGGAGCTAGGCACCCACACGCACTACGGACGACAAATGAAATGAAGTTGACATCACTGTAAGGCGCGGAGAAGAAGAATACTGCCACCCAATCGATAGTACTTCAATAGAAGGTGAATGGAGCCAAGGTGTGCGAGAGACTCCATTGTTGGGTGTGAGGTATGTTATAATGAACGTCAGCACTGAAATTGGTCCACGGAGCTTGACCATAATCAGGCATCTGAGGCTTGAAAGGAAGAAAAATTGCAAAGTGTCTCAACTGCGGCAGACTCCTAGGACAGAGTGACTAATGCTGAGAAAAAAGAAGGCCACTAAAGTGAAGTACTGAAGACAGTTAAAAGAGTCGAGGGGTTACCGCATGAAGGGCATCCCACTTCAAAGATTGTTTTTACCTGAATCTAGAAAGGAGAAGAAATCCCCTTTGCCTCCACTACGGCTTGGGCAAAAGCATACGTCTGAGTGCGCAGAACCTCTCGCAGATCTCAGTAAGATGCTCAGATTGCGGTTTTACAAAATACTCCCCCCCCCCCTCCTCCTCCTTCATTGCAATAGTACTAGAACTGCGTTCGTGAAAGCAAGACATAATTTCTGTCAAAGCATCGACCGCAGTGCTAAGAATCGAAATCCATCAATGAAAACTGGTCAGATTAGGTGAGGAAGAGACTATGCAAACTGGGACTGCTGCTATACATCATCAGATGAGATTTGCTTGAATTTCTTTGTATGATGTCAACTCATGTGGTAATGAAACGAGCCTGAACAACAAAATAAGTGAGCGAACAAACTCGAATTATAGCTTAACAACGTTAGTTGTAGTACCGCTTTTTTAAGCGTCAATAAGAGTAGCTGAGAAAATAATAAAAGCGTGATGAGTACAGAGATTCTAGAAACGTAACGTGTTAGATTACTACAAAATTATTTAAAGGCCATCCTATGAGGCTTGAATGACGCAAACTATGTAGATCTCGCAGGAGGTATGCACCGCTTCGAAATGCCTAGATTCGGAAAGTCATACTTCTGTTCAGATGCACTTTTTTGCAATGAATTCCAGCTTCTCTTTTCATAGAACCTAGCCATCGTGAAATCGTTTATTACCTACACCACCTAAGAAACTTTTTGACATGAAAGAATAAGATTCGGTCGTGACGAAACAACTTTTTCACCAGTGAGGAAATCTCACTCATTCATTGGAAAGCTTATCCCATCGGAATCCAAGAAGGCGATTTTGTACCTTGAAATGACAAAAGTAGTATTCCGTATCGGACACATCACAGATTGACAATGAGTACTGTAGAACTTCTGTACACGATATCTTACAGTTTTTGTCATGAATTACGTGTTCATGATGTCATCAGTTTCTCCGCCAACTGCCCCGCAGTGATACCGTCCGAAAGAGGCGGAGAACACGGGGGCTCCCCACTGGGCGTCGAACTGATCGCAAGCCGACGGGCATCAACCAATGGCTTCCTACCTTAGGGTCTTTGGCCACAGGCCGTCCGGGACCGGCGGACTCGAAACGTAAGCTGTCATCGAGGAGAAAGGTTCAGCCGCAGTCAAGGACGAAGAGTCAAGCAATGATCGTGTTAGGATCTTAGGCATGACGTGTGTAGAAACGGTTGTAAAGAGACAATAAACTACGTATGGTCTGAAGTTTAATGTAGCTAGAGGCATGAACTACCAAACAGTCTTCATCTGAGGAGTGATGCCCTCAGAACAGTTGTGTGTGTGCGGTGAATTTACGCTGTACATTGAAGGAGAGCATTTTCTTTGCAATTCCTGATGAGATTTTTATAGTAGGGCTTCGCTGCTATGACAGAGCTGGGTTGTGGAGAATGTGGAAATTGTGTCAGAAAACGCTGAGATTGATCCATGGAAGACGACTGGAGGTTGCATCATTTTGGACCACTGTCTCTTTGAATGTTGAAGTTGCAGGGCCACACTCCTACTAATCACGGCTCCGTAACATACCTTCCGAAACTGATCTTCATATTCCGAACAAGCCTTGACGCATTTCTAAAAGGCTCCAATGCACCTGATACCAACACCTGAAAACCGTGGTTTCCTGTGGTCTCAAATAACGACTAAAACAGCAATCTTTTGGAAAACGAGTCTGAGAATTTATAGCTAGAAAAAAAGCAGCATTTTCTCAAGTGGAACCCAAATGACGCAGAGAAGTGAGAGCAAAATTTACTGAAAAAATTACGAGGAAATACTTAGTGAGCATGGTGAAAACTTTTAGTCCGACCTAGTACACTATTACTGGTTGACTGGGACTTGCTAGTTCGATTTCTGCGTCTATTTCTGAACGCTTTCTTTCATTACATCTTCAGTGGCCCTCATGGTCATGTGAATAAGTAAACAAGAAATAAATAAGTAAATAAGCTGAATATGATATGACATAGCATATGACGTAGCACAATATAATATGTACAAAACAGAAACTAATATGAATACAACCGCGGTTCCAATTTTCAAGGAAATGTGTAGAAAAATCGAAGCGTAGCAATTCTGAGATACCAGGGACGGTAAACCTAAATAAAATTACCGTCACATCTGATTAAGCCAAACGTATTGCATCTTTGAACAAATGAAATCTTTGAATTCGACACCTCTACTCCTTCGAAGACGGCTTTCACTGCGCATAAAGACTGGCACCAACAAAGACATTCAAAGATTCTTCTTTAAATAATTATAATAGCAATGCTCGATGGCTTGTGTTTTTTTTTACAATCGCGGTCAGAAGAACGACTTCGTTTCGACCGCAATCATATGCTTTTCTACAACCACTGCGGCCTCTGCACAAATGGAAAATCTGCCGGATGTAATCTACAACCGTGGAGATCACATAACATGTCTAGTCCATCATTTAGGATTAACTAAACAGGCTACAACTATTAGGTTGATTCATAATAAATCGGACAAATAGTAGTGATGATTTCTAGAGATCATAACTCAGTAACGAATTAACGAAAATGGACGCGGGAGGTACCGTTGGAATGAGTATGAAAAGCTCTTCAAAGTACCGCAAAATAATCACTCCAAAGTAAATTCATTCCGCCACAATGCCGCACGATTTCAAGCGGTCCAGAGACCACATCCGCAACGTCATACTATTTATATCGCTATCTGGCCAGGAACCCGCGGATATCGGCAGACGTCTGATAGAAGTTCACAAGGAGCATGCCCCTGGCAGAAGTACACTGTAGTTGTAGCATTCGAAGTTTGCGTCAGGCGACTATTCCATCGAAGACGAAAACCGCGGTTGGTGGAGCGTACACGGCGTAGAGTACTGGGAGCTGCTCGATGAAGGTACCACAGTATCCGCCGACGTCTACGTTCGTCAATTACGAGAATTGAAGGCCAATGTCCAAAGTTCGCTACGGCGGCGGTCACATGTCTACTTCCAGCACGACAACGTGTCTACTTCCACAGACCGCACTTCGCAAGATCGACCAAGGCCGAGCTGCTGTCGTACAGTTGGACCGTACTTCTATACCCACCGTACTCCCCAGACGTGGCCCCTTCAGATTTCCACCTTTTCTCCCACAGCCAACGCCACCTGGACGGCCAAGACTTCAAAACTCGCGACGAGGTCAAGGCGGCACTCGGCAACTTCTTCGAGCTCCAGCTTCCGGCCTTCTGGAGCAAGGGCATCCATGATCTGCCTATACCGTGGCAGAAGGTCATCGATAAAGATGGAGTATATTTCAAGTGAATCCCTGTTGTCGTAAAAAAGTTGTACGACAATGATTAAAATTGGTCAATTTGTCCGATTTATTATGAATCAACCTAATAGTAACTGTAGAATCAGATCTTTGAATCCTACAATGAACATGGCAAGCCCTCTTGAAACACATCACTCCACCACCGGAATAGAAGCACAGAAGACGGAAAAATATAAAACTGTAACGGTGAGTGGCAACCAATTCTTGTTCGTTACCGGTCGCTGTGTGAATGCCTATTCGACCCATTAGCTTGCTCTACACAGAGGAACGGTCCGAAAACCTTTGTACTAGCCCAAGCTAATTGGATTTTGAGCGACCACTACTACGTTAAGCTAGTGAGTCGTTATTTCTGTTCTCGAGAGGGGATGCCGTGTACCCCATCGTGTAAGGACCGGCTTGTCTGTAAAGCCGACTTCCACAATGTCAGTACCAGTATAGCAAGAAGGGTCGACGGGATCGAGCTCATTTGTTGCCCATATATTTATTTGTATTTGCATACCAAGGGCCACATCCAAGTTCCACCCAAAAAAACGACAATTTTTTCCAGATACAGCCTCCCCGGAGTTACGTTCAACGAGGCTTGTTGTGCGGGGAAGCGGGGCGGCGAGCGCTTCAGATGCAAAAAGGAGACGGTCATGTGGTTAGGGACACAGAGCGAGAAGCAAATCAGCATTAAGCGGGAGAAGTTGAAGTGAGGTTTTCCCGCCGACAGTTGTTTAAATGTCGCTTGGCAGAAATTAAACGAGCGGCTGTTCTTTCTGCATTGGAATATAGAAATTTTCTTGGTTCTTCTCGTGTTTTTGTTCATGTACTGTACTCAGAGTAACTTCAAAACTTGGACTATTCCTTCTAGTAAGTACTCATGCATCATAGGGGCCCTCTTAGCAGTGTTCATCCAAACATTGGCTTCTACCCCTCATAACCTGAGCCACGATCGCGATTCGTCATCAACCAACCTGCTAGAGCAAAAGTCTATTGAGGAATTCAACTAGTTAGCCCTCGGAGTAGAACAAGAGTGCAGCTGGAGACTGCGCGTAAAAGGGTCTTCCGTTTACACTCGCCAACGTTGCTCCACCGCCTTCTTCTCACCGACGCCTTCTTTTCTTTATATTCATTAGTCTCTTTCTGCTTATCCCTCTTTCCTTTTCCACTCTATCCCTGCTTTTCATCTCTTGTTTGCATCATTCTTATTTGTCGCCTAACTCACCCAAAAGCATGCTTTCATCTCTCATTTATCGCATAAATATCCAATTATTTCGCATTTAGTTGTGAGTTGTCTGATTAGTTCGTACCTTTTGAGGTCGACTGGTGGGACATTTGTTAAAATGACCCAACGTTTCGACTAAATCGTCGTCTTAAGAGGCCTGAACGTGGTGTAAGGTTTACATCACGCAAGAAGAAAAGAGAAGCTGAAGAATTCAGCTCTTCCGGACCTAGTATTTTTTAGTTTTTCCTTGTTTATTAACCCAAGTCTGAGATCACAGTGAAGGCCTGGTTGAGTTTCTCGTTAGCGATGTGCATGTGAAGTTTCGATACGTAACCGTTTGGTTTGAGCTAAGTATCGCAGCAAGTTAAACGGTGATATCATCTTCAAGACAAGTGTGCTCGTCAAAATTCCGACAATACTTTATACTCTGTAAGAACGTTGCCCAGGGAACCAAGAATTAATCGGGAAGAGAGATGTATAATCCATACATTGATTTTGTGGGCAATAAAAAGTCACACAAGTAACAGAGCTCATTCAGCGAAATTATCCAATCCAGGGCGTTCAGCTTCGCAACTCCCCGGGTCCTTTGCAATAGTATCACATGATATGAATAGGCCAATTCTTTCTTTGACAGTGATTCTTTGACTGTTTATAAGAAAACATGACACAGGTACATATCTCCTCTATCGCTAGCCTGCGCCGACACTCCCTATTTTTGCGGTGATCACAAAACTGAATTCTTCTCAGTTGTCATCTCACTGACGTAATGCGTTGCAGGGTCCGCAACCTTTGTCATACGTCGCTGTTTGTTCCTCTCCAAGACGAAATCCTTCCCACTCTCCAGTTAAGCACTCCGGTCAATACTTGCCATTTCCCAGGATATGTACCCTAATGTCAGGATGCCGCACGATGGCGAGCGGCGTGCGACACAGTGTGTGCGAGCTATGCGCGTCGCGGTAGTTGGGTCTCAAAACGATTACAACGTAATGCTAGGAGTGCGATACGCAGTTGACTTCTAATCGCTTCGGGACCCAACAATTTAGCTCGTCCGCATTGCTTCGCTTGCGACATTCCGCAGTGCGGCATCCTGACATTAAGGTACACATCCCATTTCCCATCACCTTTCAAGTGCTTCAAATACTCTTCTCACGGCCTTCAGTTTCTCGCTGTGTAACCTATACTCCCTTATTCTGCCTTTTCACACCTTTTCCTTGCGTCCCTTATGCGTGGAACACAAAAAAACGAAGGCTGGACTTGTGGTCTTTTGAAGTTAAATCTAATCGAACGTGCTCCAAAATTAGGAAATCTAGCTTTTTGTAACGCGGCCTAGTGACTTCAATGGATATTCTTCCTATACTTCAATGATTCTCTTTATACAGTGCGTTTCATAATTATAAGGTCACCCCCAAACTTTCGGTTTTCAGAAGAGACAGCCAGCCGAAAATTTTTTGAGTATTTTTTATAGATTTCTCACTACACAAAACCCTCCTACACTAGTTTTGATGTCATCACCTTTTAGCCCGATATTTTTATGAGTATTTTTTGATTTTTGTGCCGTTTCATAATTATAAGGTCACCCCGAATAAACAGAAAATTTGCTAGAATTAACAGCGCATGCGAAGGAGTTTGCAATCTATGGCTCCTTCCTGTTCAAGAACGACATTAACTAGTAGATTGGGTGAAGTAGAAACGAAGTTCTGAAGAGCCTCACCACAGATATTGTTCCAGTCTTCAGCGATTGCCTGTATCAGCAGTTTTGCTTCCCAGAATTGACGATTATTGGGGCGAATATTTGAGGCGATGTCTTCTGGATGTCCCTAGTAGAACTGAGGCCAAGAACACATATCTGTGGCTGGACGTCCGTATTTCGGAACTTCAACGGCAATTCCGTTGAATGACCTACTTGAACAACAGCATTGCCGTACCTTGAGACGCAATTATGAAGAGCCGGTCGGTTCCAAGAGGCAACCGATTTCTTCGTGAGATCTTCTAGCAGTCTCTGGAGTCCATTCTGCAGGTTTCGAAGTCAAGCTTCAATGCAACCTTCTTGCCGAAAACAACTTAGGTCATCACCCTTCTGTTTAAAAAAAACTGCCAAGGCTTCTGTAGATCGGCGCACTTCTCAGATCAAGCTAGTACTACCTCTACCCGTCAGCACCATACAAATAGGATATTTTCAGACTCAAAAAAACAATTCAGATGGAATTACTTCCATGCAGGGTGCAACTGCTATGCAAATTCAGTTTCGTTCAATCCGTGCTCAAGAACAACTTTATGAATTGAAGTCGTGCCGCCCTATGGTGTGCTGTAGGCCTCGAAAACTACTTCATTATGTCTTTGGTGATGTTTCTGCTCTTCCTCGCCACTGTACACGCTGTGGTCCCAGACGAAGAATGGTTGGGCTCGAAACAATTCTGTTCCATGGAGGAGGTACTGTAGGAAGTAGTCCCCAAAATTCCTTTCTTGTTAATGACAATGATCTCACGTGGGAGTTCGGAGCAAGAAGAACATCTGAAGACACCGAATGACTCAAATGTTATCTATCTCAGCCCATTAATCTTGATATTTTTTGGAATGGCTCACAAACTGAGCCTAGCACCACGAAAATACCATATCTGGGCTTCTCTCTCGGAACATAGCAGCTAGCCATAAGATGACTGAGCATGTATCTCGAAGATGTATTCGGAAGACATATCCACCTTCACAGATTTGCGGGAGCCCCGACTTTTTTTCTTTTTCAGGGTGACCTTATAATTACGAAACGGTGCAAAAAACGAAAAATACTTCTCAAAAACATAAGGTAAACGAGACTGCAACCAGAAATCGGATACGGGGGTTAATTCAGGTGACGAATCCGCCTATGAGGCTGAAAAGATTCCTTAATGGGATGTTGTTGAGAAAAGCTGAAATTCAGGGGTGACCTTATAATTATGAAACGCACTGTATAATAGCCAGCTGTACGGCCTAGGAGTGAGTGAGCGCTGAAGTGACTTCAACGGGATTTGTTGGTCCATGACTTCAAATGCGCATCATGTGGGCGAAGATGTGGCCATGCACCCCTACCCACCACCTTCCTACGCTTACCAATTTGTTGAAGACTAATTGATTCCCTTATTCGCGAATTTGATTTACTATCATTGAAGCACTGTGGGAAATTTTTGCAACATCAATCGATCACACATCCTTCTCCGGAAGTACTGTGCAACGGCTGCTGAAAGCGAAAAATAGGTTCCTCTTCCTCATGTTTTCAGTAGTTGGGTTGCTCGAGTTTTCCCGCAAAGCCATTTTTTGCTAAACCAACAAATTCAACATTCAAATTACGTTAGCATCAAAATCGAATGTTCCACCACATGCATTTTGTTTGTGTTTTTCAACATTTACTCAAGCAATGTGCCACCAAAACTATTTGAAAATCAACTCATTCCACATCATCTAGCAATATTTATGCGCTTAGGCACGCAAATTTGCAGCTGATTCTCATAGCGCGATCCTGTATTGTATATTTGTCACCTTTGAAATGTCTGAACAAAAATGAAAAAAAATGAGAATGATTTTTTCAAAGCTAGACTTCAAAAGTAAATAAACAAGTTATGAAAGAATTTTGATGATAGTAAGAAGACTTGGCCGAAATGAGTATGAACTCTCAATACCTCACTTCATCTTTTTCTAGAACTTCATTTTTACTAGACTTATTCATGCCACATCCACTTGCCACACGCAATTTTCGTTGAATTTCATTAAGCAGAAACGCAGTGCGATTCGTTGGTTCAATTATTTCAAAGGTTTCAAAGGAGAAGATTTTTCAGCTAATTTTGGACGTGTGGGCTGAGCACACAGGGCTGTCTGGTAAATGAATGTGACGTCAATGTGTGCACATTACTGTGAAATGCCTCTGGTATCAAGAATGGGGAGACGGATCAATTGGGTTTAGCTGAGGTGGTTCAGCGACGGATGGCGAGCACTCCACTTTCATAGTGCAGAAAACATCCCGCTATGGCCAACCAAGCTTTCCATTCCTTCGCGGTGAATGAATTTGTTTTATATTTGCCTGAAAAGGTGAAAGCACCCCTATGTACATTGTCTGGCTCCCGAAATCAGTATAGGTCAAGTCGCATTCATCTAGTATCAGAATATGAGTGAAACTAGAATGCACGACTCTTCCCAAAAACAGCTTGATCGACCTAAGAACTTATCATCATTGATTTTCTGATTTGCTGGCACCTTTGCGCGCGCATTAGAATAAACGAAGTTTTGAAGAATTTGTGAGATTAGGCATGAAACAGCCATTACGTATAGAATATAGTTCAATTCACCATGAAACCGGCAAATGTTTCCGAAAGTGCACCCTCGCTAAATCAAAATTGCACAGTCGGTATCGATGAGCAAAAAATGGGGTTCGGGTATATCGTATGTAGATGATCGATGCTACTGCAAATTTCTTCACAAAATCCACTTGTATCACCTGTCGTCCCGTTGCCCAACTAGAGTCTCGAGCGGATGTCAGCAACGTGTCCAGTTGTCTCAGCCGTGAGCAAGGGTAGTCCATTTAAAGCCTGCGGCTCCAAAGGCAAGCAGCCTCTTGTGTCCTCGCGCAGAGCTTTCGTGGAGAAGTCTGACCATCGGGCCATCGGTTGCCAGGTGTTCGTTTGACTTCCTGACGGACCTATTCAGATATCCGGGAATCGCGAGACTTGTCCGGCCATCTAATTTTCGATTCCCTGGCTAATACGACGGCATTCCTGATTTTCGATTGTCAGCGGAGCTCGATATTCATTATTTCCCTCTGCAGCTGCGTGTATTTGGATACGCGGAGCATCATCCTTTCGAAGGCTCGCTGGATGACGCCAACCGCATGCTCTTCCTGTCTGCGTAGAGTCTCCAGAAAATTACGGACAGCATCAATGCAGGATATTTTAATTACGGACAGCATCAATGCAGGATATTTTTTAAAAACTTTTTATTTCGAATGCATTTCGGATTAGGAGTTTTCAAAAACCCACTTCGAATGCATTCAAATTAGGAACAAAATGTGGAGCAATCGGCTTCGATAAGCTCCTTTTTAGAATGCGCCACCTATTAATTTTTTGTCTTTTCAGATATATCGTGGCACTCGATGGAGAGTGGCTTAAAGGCAGTGATAGGGACCGAATATGAAAGGATCATTGAATATAAAGGTCGAGATGCTCAATTGTACGGAAGTGAAGAAATAACCGAATGAAATGGTCAGAGACCCGAGAAATATAGCCCTGTTCCCGCCGTATGTTCTCAAAAGGGGCGAGCTGCCATGAAACAAGTAGTAGCTGTCGACGAAGGCACCCCTTATAAAGCCCCGAGGCACTCTTTCCTTTTTAGAATTTTGGCTTTCATTTGCGTGACCCACTTCAGGAGCTCCTACTACCCACTTTACCCCTATCACTCTCCCTAAACAAGGGGGCCAGGTCATGTACATTTCAGAGTTTTATCTTCCCTAACGAGTTTGCTTCCGATTCGCCGACCTGGAAAATTGAATCCTTGAGGTCTGGGCGGGCTCGACCCAGCAACTGTTTCTTGGTGCATTCTATTAGGTTGTTCCAAAAGTCTTGTAGTATTTTTTTCGATTATCACTTTTTATTTTTTTTTCGTCCAACAAATAATAATTAGGCAACATCGTATTGACCATTGTTATCGGCAACCCTCTGCCCCCTCATAGGTAAATCGTTGATTCCCTCCTCCCAAAACTCTGGGTTCTGAGAATCGAAGAAGTCAGCGATCGCCTTAACAAGCATGTCATAATTAGCGAATTTTCTCTTGGTCAGGAAGGATTCAAGAGGATGGGTAAGATGGTGGTCAGAAGAGGCAATGTCTGGAGAGCATGGCCGGTGGGGCAGCACATCCCAGCCGAGCTCCAATAACTTGGCCTGGGAACTTTTCACGAAATGGGGGCGAAATGGGAGCGGGCGTCGTCATGAAGAAGGATGATAGCGGACCCTTTTCGGCACTTTTCTCGAACAGCGACGGCGAGCTGCTGGAGCTGGTGGGTGCATACGGCAGCGATGACTGTCTCGCCTTGTACCAGCACCTCGCGGAAAAGCATTCCTTCCGCGTCCCAGAACCAGCACAGTCCCAAGCGTGGTTTGTCCTTCATGTCAATCTCGCCGTTGCTGAAGCTGATGAACCAGCGGCGCACGGTCACGTAGCTCACACATCCCTTGCCCAATGCAGCGCTGATGGAGTGGCAAGCTTCCGTCGTTTTGGTGCCGCAAGACCGCTCATAATAGATGACAACGCGAATTGGGTGGGTATCCACAACGGGCATTGTAGCTCTCTCCACGGAATCTGGTGGGTCAATATATATTTTCCTAGAAAGCTTAGGGAACGTTCTACCATATTCCTGAACCGCCTGGACCTGCCTCGAAGTGAACAAGAGTTACTGATTTTTTTGGAAAAATACTACAAGACTTTTGGAACAACCTAATGCCTAGTGGAAGTGCCAGCAATTGTAACAACATGACGACCACCCTCCTCCAGTTTTAATCGACGCTTTTTTACTAACACCGTTTTATTGTGCACAGTTCAGCTGGTTATACATCGAAATTCGTTTATTGCCTAATATCTCAGCTTGACATCGTTACCGCTGCTATGTCCCATTGCAAATATTTTTGACAACATCATGCTACTTTGTCCCATGCAAGCAAGAAACTTTTTTTCCTATCAACATCTCGGAGCTGGACTAGCCTGATAAAAAATCCATGACTCGATCATGGCACGGCGATAGCCTTTATACCCCACGACACATTCATCTGACTCGAGAACGATGCTGCTGCGTGCGCTCCTTTGATATATATTTATTACACGAGGTAGAGCTCATGTGGGATGTGAGTTAAACAGAACCGTAGTACTAACTATCCAATGAATGAACGAAAAAAAAACCTTCAATGTAGAACAAAGAAAGACAAAAAATGGAACATTGCAATCACAAAGGAAGTGAGAACTGCGAGAAAAAAAAAAGAAAAAAACAGGTAGAAACGTGAAGCTGAATCAAGGTAGCATAACAAGATACTCTACGGAACCAAGTGACGGTCGACTGAATTTTTGAAAGCTTGTACACTCACTGGAAGGGCTACAGATCTGGCAAGTTTAAAATAGTCCCTGCCAGCTCTTAATGTAAAGAAATGGTACTTTAAATTGCGTTTAGCTCGCGGAATCAGACGTTTAATGGGATCACCTCTGGTAACAGTGGACCGTGCAGTACAAAACTGATCAGGATTGAGACCGCAATAACCGTGAATAATTTTAAAATCTCCGATTTTCTGAGTTTCTTTTTCTCTCCGAAAAATTTCTGAATTCCGGATCTTTTAATGATGTTGCAACAAGACGTTTCTTCATTTTTCCTGTGAATTTACGCCATAAACTTCATATCTTCCGACAACCTATCATTATCACACCTCCCATCATTCTCAGCAATTTCCATCCCCTCTCGCAGTTTTGCTGATTGTCACCACTCGAAACCGAGTCTATAGTCTAGACAGCAGGAAACTCAAATTGTCCCTCAACCGATACAGGCCTAATTTCATTTTAGCTTCCATAAATTGCTGTGTCTCACATTATCACATCGTCCCCCCCCCCCTCTCCCATTATTAATGAATGCGGAAGTGAGATATCGACATTTGATGGTTCCCCCCTTTGATGTCAACGTGAGAGAAATGATAACGGAACCTTTTCGAAGCCTCACATTAAGGTTTTTTGTGAATCATTCTAATTATTCCATTCTATTGGACCAATGGCATCGTCCTTCGTCTATTGAACATTATGGGTTGTCACCTCCACAGAATGGATCCATACAAGCTCTGAGAATGGGGCAAGTGTTCTGGTGATTGGTATGGGCTCAGGTCACCCATGATTGGGATTGTTCACAAGGCGCTTGATTTACTACTTCTCATCTCGGAACTGGCTACGCAGCTGGTGTACTTCTGTCAATAATGAAGGTCAAAGCATGTGGTCAGATAATTTTGAACTTAAATTTCCAATAAAGCTAGATGTATATTATAAATAGTTAAGTTGTAACATCTCCCATTAAATATAAGCTCGAGCTGGAAGCAAATAATATTTTTAGAAAAGTTGCAAACTAGTTATTGTAAAAATAAATAGTAAGTCTGATCATAATGTGAATTTCCTCGTGCCCATAGTAGATTTTCCGCCACGCAACACTGCTGACCTGACTATCGAACACTGGTCGGAGCACTTGCACATCACCGGGAGTGGACCTATGTCATGCCTCTACAGATAACGGAAGTGGGGTAATGAAGATGAGCAGGACTGGCAACGATGTTTTCTGCAAATGAAAAGATTAGTCATGAACAGATAATCTGTAGCGAAATTCGCATCAGAAAGCGGGCGTTCGCGGTCTTCGTCGCGATCTCATCGAACTACAGCTTATCGCTGGGCGAGTTGCTGCGACGGCAGGGCAAGGTTCGTGTATGGGTGGCAAAGACCCCCGCCATCTGCGTCTACCCTTTAGAGCGGTCATGATGCAGAGAGGTGATGAAAGTTCTCAAAATTCTTTAAGAAACTGCTTTCGGCGTCAATCAATCCCTTCTCGGGATGCGCCGCACATTCTATTTCCATTCATAATCGTGGTAGCTGGTGATTGTAATGTGGCATATATGTATTGTACAATGACTTGCAGTGGCCAGCTGATGTACAAGTCAGTGCCTTTATCCTCCCAGACGAGTCTGGTACCAATTTATCGACCCCGAAGGGATGAAAAGTCTGTGTTGGCCTGGGTGGGCGTTGATGCGGGATTTGATCCCCGCAACATGAGAGAGGGGTGGCGCCACCTGTCACTACACCATCTCCGCCCTTGCAAGAAATGTAGTGAACAGACATTTCTTTTCTCAGCGTTTTCGGGTGTTTCATCCAGTTTTTTCGCTACCTGCCGTACATAGCTGCTCGTTCCTATTTGCTACAATCGGGAAAAATTATCTCTACTCCACAGAAAAAGTAAAACTAGACCGAAAATCTCCTTTTACGCAACACTTATAGATTACGAGTCATCATATGGTAAATAATCTCTAATGTCTACGTACGGCCCAATAGAGTGCTTGAATCCCAGGGATGTAGCCTTAAATATACCCCTACAGCGTCAGCGACAAATATGTCGTGGGAATCAGCTGATAAACGTCAATCATCAAATTACCCAGCCGTGTGTTTTTGAATTTACACGACGGCCGCTTTGTGATACAAAGCACACAGGAACGGAGGCTATTACCAATAAAGGAAAAACGACGTCGAAAGACCCGAAAGCAGTGGTCCATTGTGCGAGGGTAGCCTCGCTTTTGGACGAGTTTTCCGGTTACTGCCTTCGTTCAAATAAGGTATTGTTCAGATTTGGCGATTCAGGCGGAAGGAAAATAATATCGACGCGCGATTCGTATCATTCGCCCAGTTTCATCCTTTTCGCCTGAATCACGTTCTATGAACATCGTCTAATTATGCACCTATCAATGCAGCCATCATATATTACATAATTTTATTTTATTTTATTTCAAGCCACTATAGAACCACCAACCACTTAAGCATAGGTGGCACTATTTTCACTTGCTGCTTAATTTTCTTATTTTCGTTAATTCTGATGCCTGGGGGCTGCTGACACTTATGCTCTAGTGAGTAAACCAACAGTCATGTTCTTTTCGAGAGTTTTCTCGACCTGATCGCATGAAGTGAACTTGGCAATAAAACAATTTTGCACTTCTTAATCGCTCTAGGCTATGTAATTGCCACATTTTCCCTTGCATTTCAAAGAAGGAAACATTAGAAAGCATCCTGACGTTGAGTGACACTGTCAGCTAGTTAGTGAGCAACTCTCCTCTTATGGAGCAGTAAAGGTGGTGATGAAATAATCGAACCCATTAGGAGAAGTGGTCGAGATGGTAGAAAAGGGAAGTCACTTCAATTGTTTGATGAAATTCCTGATATCCTCCTTCGGTTTGCGAAAAAGAAGAAACACTCTTCATTCACTGTGCGGTATGATGTGATTTTCAGTGTGCTATTTCTGTTCGGATCCGAATACTCAACTAGGAATATGGGCGATTCATCACGCGATATACGGTGAATGAGAAACCGAGGAAGTTTTTCAAAAACCAAGACAATTCCTTTTCCCGATAACGAGCAACAGTCACGCAATTTGGAGATAAAAAAGAGAGATGTTGCAATTTTGAAAGAGCCTTATTTAAAAGAAAAATATCAGGCCGCTTGAAAGCTCACGCAGCCTCGAATGCTTCACTTTCTGAACTACTTTTTTACTACTTCCTTAGGGTCACCTATACCGTAGTGAAGCACTCTTCTCCTCTCTCCTCGTTCTATCCAAACATGGTAACAATTGTGCCCCAGAAGTAAATCTGCTCTACATCATCTCTCTATCTTCTTCTGCGGCACACAAACGATGAAAATGAAAATAGCGGCTGTATTATGTCCGTCCGTGGTTGCTTTGATTCAGCATGGCTTCGTAGATCCCGGCCAAAACAATACGGTTGCAAAGTACTGTAAGGAGCTTGCGACATCCAAACTGCAGATCATGAGCTCAGTATTGGCTAATGGGAACGAAACTATTTTTTTCACCATAATACATGCGCAACAAATCTCAAAAACTGGAATGAGCGGCCTACGAAACTTTGCAGGATCCGCCATGCTCATCTGATCTCGTTGTTTCAGTTACCATTTTTTTCAAGAGCAGGACAACTTGTCTCGGAGATACTTCAAGACCCAACACGATCCTGAAGTAATTCGCAACGAATTCATCGTCTCTAGATCCTATACCTATATATATCTTAATCTATGTATCATGTATATCTATATCTATGTATATATATATCTACATCTATGTATCATGTATATCTATATCTATGTATATCTATATCTATCTATGTATATCTATATCTATGTATCTACATATATCTGGGTAACCAGAACAATCATTAGATCCACATAGTTCTGAGTAACCGGAATGTTCACTTGATCAATACTTGTTGATGGAAAAAACTGTTAATTATTGCGGTTCTTAATGATTGATGAAAATTCGTGTGAGCCGAGATATGTACAATTGAGGTCAAAGGTCGGAAACTGCAAGAACTTTCCTCGCTTTCAATACTTGTTACCGTTTTTGGAAACCGACTACGTCCCACGGTCCTTATTGTTCAGTGTAAAAAAGGCTATTCGGCATCCAAAAGTGAAGCTGTCAAAATAGCTGGAAGTTCCTAGGCGCTGCCGTTCGCTATAAGCTCGTCATCCCATCGTTTTTCAATAGAAGCGATTTCCTCCTGTTCATCATTTATGCCATCGCTGGCAGCCTGAATCTACAAGAGAGAAATTCGGAGTCCGTGATGGGGAGCAGTATTTACTTTTGAATACTTTATAGAGCACTGCTGACCTTCATTCTGTGGTCACTCGTTGCGATTTCTACTCTTCCTTTGAAATTGCATCACCTATTCCACGTACCGTATGCTCTACCACATAGGCGACAATCCAGCGCTCTTGAAAAATATTCCAGAATTCACGCATGATATGAATTCGCGACCATTTCTGTGGTGTGTACCGTAAGCCAAAAAGAAAGAAGCCTTCCACTCACATAGCAAATTAAAAAATCCACTTTCCGTGAAGGACTCCTTTAGCTGCTCCGGAAGATGTAGCGACGAAGAAAAGCAGAGCTGGAAACGATATTTTCCGTATGCCACAAAAAGATAATTTAGGGTAATATACTTTTTAAAAATCGCTCCGTTGGAGTTTCTATCGGGAATCCATATCTCTTCACTTCGAGATACAGCATTAGTGGCCGACCTGCTGCAATGGCGAGACAACGTCTACGGTCTACAGCACTAGTCACTGGGAGGTAGGTGCAGACAGTGAAAGGTTATGCTGGCTGGCTAGCTCAACTTTTGTGCCTGCGTCTACCTCCCAGTGGCTAGTGATGTAGAGGGGTAAAAGGGCAATGGCGAAAATGGGGTCCTACTTCTCAGGTTTCTAACCGTTTTATCCAGTTCTTTCTTTGCTGTCCCATTGCCTTTGTAGCGCTTAAATCTTCATATTCCACGACCATACAAAATAGCCGTGCCCTCTCCTGGTCCTTGAGTGAACCGATCACCAGTCACATCAATATTCCTTAGCCGTATGTTTTATTGCTCTCATCCTGACGGAAACGCCATTACTGCTTACCATTCTATGAAGGTCACATTATAAGGTGAGCAACGTTGCTAGGCATGAGACCACTTACATATATCATTTATATATTTATTCCCTAACAATGTTTGACAGTATTAGACAACATGGCACTCTTTTCCACTACCAATTTCGAAGTCGCTTTTTAACACAAATGTATCGCTCTCATTTGTACCAAACATGATGTGAATGGAGCACATTAACCGTGCGTCTATGACCTGAAATCGCAAATGGTGGATCCACCCTCACCACGAAGTTTTACGACTTCTACATCAAGTAGGCGTGCATAGCTCCTATAAAATTCTTCCGCAAGAAGTATGAAAAGCACCTTGTGTTTATTTTTTCCTCAGTAATTTCAGACGATTCCATAGCGTACATTTCAGAAGGAGAACGACCGTGCCATGTAATTGCCGTCTCCGCTGGAGCGTTCGTCGTGAGTTACAGGCTACCATCCTGGTTGGAAACACCTTTTTGGTATGATATCTCGAAGTTAATCTGCCAACCAAACACCATGTCGTAAGAAATCGCGGCTTTCTGATTCATTTAAGACTGAATAAGTACCGGCCCTCATTTTTAAGGCGTCCTGTAGTCTCTGCCATGACTACAATGCGATGATTACATTGAGCATAGTATCGTGGAATGTATTTCATATTAATGCGGTGGTTTCAGTGTCGCATGGCTATCCTATGGAAATGAATTGCCTACATTTGAATTACTTTCGTTTCGGTAAAGTTTTTATTTGATTAATGCTCCGCCCATGAGAGCTGTGCACATGCCATCCACGATTAAGTGATGACACGTCCTGCCCGATATCTCTGCTGTAAGTTTTAACTCAAATTCGAATTCATCCATGTATTTCTTCAGAATGTGGCTGAAATCATTTCAGAACACTTTACATGCATTGAACAGTGGAAGTTATTGCAAGTTGCGGGACCTTCGTAAATTTCAGGATGAACTTTATGTACATGCTTACCGTTTCCTGCCTATACAGCGATAGGAGCGGAATCGGTGGAGAAAATTCAAAGCTTGCTGCTGAGCCTTTCTAGAGTAAAAGCACCTGCACAGCCAGTAGCAATAGATCCCGCCCGTCATCTGTAATATATGTACACCCTAAGAAAATTTCTTTTTAGCTTGCAATTTTCCGCATTCTTTGGAAAATCGTGATTCAGAAATTCATGCCTTAAAGGAATCGTCCACGGAAAATGAGTTTTTGTGTTACCCATATGTTTATGTTGTATTTGCTTAATGTTGGTCTCATGCAAAATTTCACGCGAAAAAATGTGAATGTGGCTGAGATACAGCACCACAAAGTGCGGTCCCAGTGGGCGGGGCCTCCGTGTAAAAGCCTCGTCCCGTCTTCCGCCGCCGTTGGGAACGGAGAGTGGGACTGTTTACGAAACTTTCTGGTCCTACAATGCGTCTCCGACCACGGCGGACGACGGAACGAGGCTTTTCTCTTAGGCCCCGCCCACTGGGACCGCACTTTGTGGTGCTGTATCTCAGCCAGATCCGCATTTTTTCGCGTGAAATTTTGCATGAGGCCCACATTAGGCAAATACAACATAAACGTATGGGTAACACAAAAACTCATTTTCCGTGGACGATTCCTTTAAGGGATGAATGGTGACTATTGCACACCATTCGTCCCTTTACTCTTGATAGTTCATGCAATATTTTACAAGCTTAAAATGTTCGAGCACTAAGGAAAAACTATATTTGACAAAAAACGGCGTAACTATGTACTCACTTAAATAACCAGTCGGAGAAGGGTTTTGACTCCAAAAATGTTTGCGACAGCTTAGCGCTCACTTTAGGCTGGGAGAAGAAGGCGAACTCCTGTACTCTGTGGAAACTAGGATGCAATGAATAAGCCAGCGTCGACAGCATTTGCGCCGGAGCATTGTAGGTGCAATGGCAAATGTGTACCGCTACTATTTGTGATATCTTTGAGTTTTTCTTTGTCAGTGTGAGAGAATTGTATGTGGGATGGTGAATAACTGGACGCACAAACTTCATAGTTGGACCTGTAAACCTACAGTTTTATCAGGGATTTCAATATTCTTGACCGTAGTATTGATATCAAATCAAAAAACAGAGATAAAGTTTCTGGCGCAAATCAATTTCTCGTAGGGATGCACCGTTCTTGTTCCATTCAGAATCGTGGTAGCAGGGGAACGCGATTGGGCCTATATAACGACTTGCGGGAGCCAGCCGATGTAAATGTCGGTGCTTTTGTCATCCTAAACAAATTAGGTACCAATTCACCTACCCTGCAGGCATGGAGAGCTCGCTTCGTCTGCTGGGGGCATTGATGCGAGATTGATCCCATACCATGAGGGAGAAAATGCGCGCCACCTGTCCCTACACCAACTCCGCCCATTAGCGGCCTTAATACTAGTTTGATATTGTTTTTAGTGATACTTGAATTTTACTGCACATTTGGTCTTTCATGGACAATATCTAAGTGAAAAAAATTTCAGTGGAGAAGTTTTATTTTGCGACCGTTCACTGGGCTTTTATTATGCTATTAACTAGTAATTTCCTTATCCATTAGGCTATTTTTGGAATTCGCTGCCGTGTAATACTCATTTATGATGAGGAGTGATCAATGAGGCAGGTAACCTGAAATAGCTACGTATAATCAATGCTAATAATAGGGGATCAAACTCAAATTGCCACTTCAAAAATACTGATAAACACACATGAAGTGCCATGTTTACATGCACGTAGGTGATTTCCAGCGAACTCACTAAGAACCTTTGAGAGGTCGACATATTATACTGTGATCGTAATCATCGACTTTTGTGTGGAGGGCTGTAAATGGGTAATGGAACACCGACGGTTGGGTGGTGCTTCAGAGTGAAAATTCATAGAGCCACTGGTAAAGCCGATGATGACCAGCGATGTTTTATTCAGTGGTAGTGGGTACCGAATAGTTCACAGAAAAAGCAATGGACGGACGACCTGCACATTAGAGGCGCTATATGTACTTGACCTCTAAAACATCTCCTTTCAGAGGATATCCAGGACACACTTACATACATACGATGTCCTCAGCTCGCGCGTCGCAACGAAAAACCGTGCCCCAACGCTATGAAGCCTATTCACTACTGTTCAACTGCAAGGTTAACTATTCTACAGATACCAAATAAAGCATCTCCTCACGGAAGAATGACTCTTGTGAGTATATCTTTCAAGACCCATTTACACATGACATCCTTAGCTCGTGAGCCGCAACGCAAAATCCTGTCCTAATGCTATAGAGCCTATTCACTATTCAGCTGCGAACTGTTCACAGTTCTACAGATACGGACCATTCCTCATTCCTATTGAGCTGCGAAAAGCTCACAATTTTGCAGATAAGAAACCATCTCCTCACAGAAGATGTGCGCCGCAGGGCATAATCCTGTCCTAATGCTATAATCCCTATTCACCCAGCCGGGAAAGGATCACAATCTCTGCGGATGCCAATTGAACAACCTCCTCACAGAAGCATTGCCTGTTGTGAGTATATGGAGCGGCTTGTAGGTAAACAAGGCAGTGACGGAGCAGTTTCATCACCTGAGTAATGCCGTGCAAAGCAATGCTCAGTGATCCAGCAGCCTTTATGGGAAAGGTGTTTATCACTGAGTGTCGCTTTTTCGTATGGTTCAGTGGACACCCACGCAGCTCATGATCGTGACGTCAACATCAAAAATGAACGATTTCACATCGTCGCACCTGTCTGATATGCGTCAGAGGCGTGGTCACAAGGATAGAGTCATGACAAGGGACCAACTTCCCTCCTTTTTCTCCCTGGCGTTAACTTCGTGCAGTCATATAGCCCGCGAATTTTGTCATACGTCACCATTTCTTCCTGTCTGGAAGGAGGGGGGGACGGGGGAGGGGGGGGGGAAGGAGGAGGGAGATTCACCGCTGTGGCTCGGTATCAGTTAGAACTTCTCGATGACATCCTTCTATTTCTCCTTTGGACTTTCTAAGGTAGCCTGTCAGAAGCTTCGTACTCTAGAGCTTCTCTCATCGGACCATCTAGCCTTCTAGGCTCGTGCATCCTCCCATGCTCCCTCACCTTCAGCTGGAAGGGAGACGATTGCATGACCGCTCCCACGTCTTCTGTCCTGACCATGTCGAGCCCTGCCTAGCATGCTCATTTCAGCATCCATTTTTCAACTGGGTGAGTTGCCTTCCATGTATCCTTTTATGGATCGGCATTCGCTCACGTACAGGACTGCGTGCCTTACCATCGATCAGTATACCTTGTGCTCGAGCGTTCTTGAGCACTGCGACGGATGGTTTGCAGAAGTCTCTCTTCATTTTTACTTTGCCTCATTTATTCGAGACTTCACTCTCCGATCCACAGCACAAACCTAATCAGGAGGGATGGAAGGCTTGGTTGTTGGACGGGCATTGATAGGAGATGTGATCCGCGAACCAAGAGATTGGGAGTGCGCGCCGCTAGCCACTCCATCACCTATGTATGTGATCCGCCGTGAAACGTTTCAGTTCCTACTTTGCAGCAGCCCTCTACTTGCTCCTTTGCCTTAGCTACCTGTCTGGGACCTGCAGGATGCATCTCTGACTGGCTTTCTGAAAATTGCTCAGCAAACTCCCCCCCCCCTCTCCTCTTTCTTGCACCCGTTGACTAAAAATTGGTTCAGTAAATTCAGCCAAGGAATTCCTTGGACATTTCTTGCCTTTTACCAAACTTGATATCCCGCCCTTTCCAAATGCAACTCGGGGTTGTGTCGCTTCGATCCTCTGCGCAGCGCGGAATCGTTGCGTTAAAATTTAAGATCGAAATCAGTCTTGCAGTAACAAATAATGACTCCCGTACGGTCTCGCATTGTCGCACATGTGTTCGTAACTGAGCAGTTGCTGCAGGCTCTGAATGTATTATATGCGTTCCCCTCTCCCCAAATGGCTGCCAAGAGTTGGGCTGTTCTCCCCGGGTTCGAGCTTGTTTTCAAGGGAAATCTTTGGAAAAGCGATTCCCCCTTCAGAGGGATTTTCCTTGACACAATGTTTGACCGTAGTGCCGACACTCCATCCCTTGGCCGCTCTGGATTTTCCTTGACACTTCAAAAGGAAGATCGATTTTCACGAATTCCCCTCGATACCAAGCTCCGGAAAAAGGAAAGTGGTATTTTTCTTGGAATTTCCAAGTTACATAATTTCCGGTACCACTCTTTCCCCTTTGAAATTACATGAAAGTTACGGCTTCCCCTTCTCGGAAACTGTCGTCCTTGATTGTGCTATACCAGATCCATATCCCCCAAAAAAGTTCGGTAATAGATGACAATCATACCACTGCAATCCAGCACAAAGTATGAGAAAATATTGACGACTTTTTTTAGTCCGCCCCACAATTTCCTCTGCAGTGCATGGGTTCGCTTCAAAGGTGAGCTAATGTCGAGGATCTGCGAGAAAATCTCTGAAATATGGAACCCCTCGAACCTCAAAAACGACCATCCACTCTCTAAGCCTAAATACAACCCCCTCCTGCTGTTTTGACGATTTTCTGGACCTGCTTTGCACTCTAGCTGTAGCCGCTCTTAAAAAGTTGATGCTGTAATTCTGCAATTGCACTTTTAAAGGCAGCTTTCGGGAAAATTCGGACGAAAAGTATAAGAAGTAGTGAATATGAAAGCCAAGACGCCTAGTAACAGGAAAGTGGAGAAAAAACGAATGGAAGTGGCCAAAAACCCAAGAAATAGAACCCCTTCCCACCATTGGTTCTGGGCGCGGACGACCTTTCCGTCAAGACGCGGGTAGTCCGCATAGGTTTTCCACTGGCATTACCAAGACGTAAGCATGAAGGGATGTTCGGAAATGCGACAGCATCTATTTTCATGTGGTCAGTTTCAAGCTAAAAGTGAGAAAGCGCGCTCGATACATTCAATCCTGCCGATCTCCTTGACCAACCGCACCGTGACCAACCCCTAATCACGTCGCCTGGAGGCGGGCTGTCCTTGTCCAAGGCGGCTTGTCCTGACGAGGCCGCCTCCGCCACAGCTCAAGGGGGCGCCTACCGCGGGGGATTTCGCCATGCATAGGCCTTCCAGACCCGTAGTTTTTCACTCAATGCCTCCTTATGGGATTCCCTGTCACCCACATTATCCCGAACACTGTCTTTAAGATGGTTGCACTGATTGCCACTGCCTCATAAAAAACTTATAAAAAGCTGTTTTCAAAGGTTTTTATTAGTCTAGGTGCTGGAAGTATGGCCGATTCCTGATCGGAAGTAAATTTTTGAAAAACTCGTTTTCCTAAAGACCCTACTAATGGGCTCTAAGAGGCTCTTCAATGCCTGTTTGGTTGCTATATGGATGCTATAGGGGCCCTGCTCGGGACAGGCGAAGGAGCTTTTGGGTGGAGGATCAACCGTAAATATAGTGCATACTATCTCTCTCCTTACATATAAGTGAATTGTTTGATGAGCTCTTTCCTCACCACACTTGAGGGCACCAGTAGGGGTAAGGGAAAACTGAGATCTGGGAGCACATGTTCTCTGAAAACAAACCTTCTACTTCAGAAGACGTCATGGGTGGCGAAAATCTCATTAAAACGCGGCTTGGGGTCTTATGACGACCCCGCAGCACGGCATGTCGTTATGCGGTTATGCCACCAGGGCACTCGCCGTGAAGGGGCGAGATAACAATCGCGGCCGGCTGGTTCAGACTCTGCCCCGTCTTCAATCCACTACGGCTAGAGACGCAGAGGACGAGAGAGAGAAGAGGGATTTTCGGGTTCCTATTTCTCTGTTTTTTTTTCGACGTTTTATGTCGCTCTTTCACTACTTTTATATTGCTGTGCACCTCTACTTTCGTAGTACCCCAATTTGTCAAATTTGCCCCTACCGGTGTTTATGAGTAAAAGCCTTTTTTATATAATTAAAACTACTTCTCAGTGCAATTTATAATCGCACGACTTCTGTCACCACTTCACATCTGAAACACCAACGCGACGATCCCTATTCGTGTTCTGAGCACTGTAGAGGATAGCAGGAAAAGCTCATGCAATAGCAACTCAGTCAGCCTCGGACTGCCAAATGATATTTTATTTATTTGTTTACTCATTTATATTTATGCGTACCATTATACGCGCCAGAACAGTCAGCAGAAAATGAACAATAACTGTACTAATTAGTCAAAAGGAAGATAGTGCAATCCTACAGCTTCATACAAAAGCGTCCAAACCAAGAATGAAAAGCATCATCAACTTAATAGGTAGGTCAAAGAGTAAAACCATTTATGTTGTTATAGAATTTGCGCTCTTCATTACCCATCAATCACCTACACTATCTTCTATTCTATGAGATTCTACAGGTGCCGGTATCGTATTAGGACACTTGCACGTCAGACTGGTTCGTAGTGCACAGGGGTTATGGGAAAGCGGGCTGATATGGAGAGAAAGGGATATGTAGCTTTATGTCGAAATTCACCTTGCGGCGTCGCACTCGCGGCACCATCAGCACAAATTGCCGCGGTCAGTTGGAATTCCGCTCAGGATGCAAAGGACTGGTATCATGGAGTTTCTTTTAAGAAGTTAGCTTATTATCTCATTATTATCTGCATGCAACATTTTATGTACCCTAAAAAGGCAAGATAGTAGCATAAAAACTAAAAGAAACATTAACATTACATGATGACAATCCTAATCAAGGAACAATTAATTCGGGCGTGAAGCTCCAATGGGAGTGTACGCAATGTACGCAATCACACATGAAGAAATCTGCCGCGCGGGACCTCGCCAAAATTCGACATAAGGCCACACACCCCTCAGAAAGAGTTGTTCGGAGGCATTATCGTAACTATGCCTATCATTTTTGTTCTCATAGGCATTCCAAGTAGATGCGCATTTTAATTCCAATGAAGAGCTAGGCCCATAGTGCAGGTGCCAGGCTTGCTAGCAGCTGTATGCAATGGGGGTGGCTTGTGAGCATTGCTCACTGGAATGCTCATTATATTGATGTGCCGTCTTTTCACCGTCCCCCCCCCTTCTTTTTTTAGAGATTACAAGTAATCTTTACAAGGAATTTAAAATGAAAGCCACATATCTCTCCCTTCCGTCAAAAGAACGACTACGGAATCCCATTAGTGTAAAGGGTGCATCAGAAGATACCTCTGAATGTTGATTGATGAAAAGAGGAATCCAGCGGAAATACTCTCCAGTTTCATTTAATATTCTCATTTTTGTCATTGAATCGATGACCCATTATCTCTTCAAGTTCACCTCATTTCCCAGAGCTATTATGCCTTAGTTTCCTACGTTTTTCACTTGCCTTCATGAATTGAAAATGAAATGAGGTTGCACTTCATGATGGCCGCCCTGTGCTTTCGATACTTGCACTCACCTCATTCAACGGCTCGGTTATATAAGTTTACAAGTCCCTTCCTCGAAACCACTTTATCAGACGTTCAATACCGACCTGCCCCAGACATAATTAATAAGACGAAGCTTTAAATATTTTTTTTTGTTGATGGTAAGCAATACCCGTCCCATAACACAATTGGATTCTCATGGAAGATGAATCTCATAAACTGCAGCAATCGCATGCTTGGAAGCATTTAATTTCCTGTTCAAATAATTTGCCAGAATTGCTTGCATAATATGTCTTCATGATATCTTCTAGCATGCCATGATGAAATGCATTTATTTTTGGAATTCATCCGATATGGGTGTTCTCGACACCTGACTCACATGCCATTCAAAAAGTCTTTTTCGGTTCCATCGAATTGAGTATCTTGACCCCTTCACCGTGAAATATCAGAAAGTTTTCTGCACTCCCAACCAGAGTCAAGCGGGATTTCTCGCGCAGCGTGCCGTATTCTGACTGAAAAGTAACGGGAGCGTATTTTTGAAATTCCTCGAGAATTCCTTGACGACCACCCCATTTTGAGATATATTTGGAACAACGAAGCGATCAAATAGTCGTCTGTCAATGGCCGTCGTCAACCGTTAAGCGGGCGGGAGTCCCATTCTCACGCCGTCCCCTCGAAACAAGGTTTGTTCCGCTCTCAATTCCAGCACTCATTTACCCACCCTATGGAGTCCTTCCATGGTGTTTTCTGAAACTCCCTTTAGTGGCCGTATCTATTTCCACTGACAGGGGCCTACGGCATTTTTGTCGAATAGTTTGGAAGGACACCTAGAGAGAAGCTTCTTCGGCAGTAAAACTCACCGTTTCTGTTTACTTCTACCTCTGAACTTCTTGACCTCCCTTCTCCCTTCCGATTCGTGCACAATTATGATTTAGTGTGTTTTCATTCATTTCTGGCTTTTTTTTCACCTTCTCTCAAGTATTAACTGTTAACTTGTGATTATTGATTATGAGCTTTTGGTAACAATTCATCCTTTCAGATATAAAAACGCATAGCTGCACGAGCACGAGATGGGCTGGGGTGAAGTCAACTGCATGATGGTAAAAGCGAAAGTGCAACACCATGCGACCTCTGGGTCGGTGTAATCCTCGATCCGACGCTATGAGCCTCTGAAAAAAAATGGTCGCTTTTTTGTCTTGATTTTTAGAGCGATATGATGTATAACGAGCTTAGCGAATTTTTTCGCTTTATGTCGCTAATTTCTCATCAGCCAAAGGTAGACTTTTAACAAACTATCAATCGTTCTGTAGTATTAAGGAAGTGTTTGTGTTCGCTTTTTTTTCGGATGATCGCGCACATCAAATGACCCCACCCTCTGAATAGCCTCTTCCACCACAGAGAGCCCCGCCCCAAAGGTCTCATTCATCAGGTAGTGGCGCCAATCCAATGGTTACTATCCCCCAGAGCTCTACTCACCGGATATCCCCGCCTACCAAATAGTTTCGCCCGTTGCATAGTTCCGCGCTCCGTCTCTTATTGCCTTGTGGTGATATTCGCTGCTGTCAACGAAATCTTGTGTGAAGGACTATTCTACAGTTAGGCGTCTCCTATAGCCCATAAAAATCAACTCTCTCGACAATAATGTTCCCGATTTTGCATTTCAAGCATTTGCTCTGCTCCTTGCTTGAAAATGTAGGAGGATAAATTTTTGATAATCACGCTCATGCGGGCAAAGGTGTGCTATTTATACAGTAGCGGTCAAATATATACGGTTATGCGGTTTTCGATTCTAATCATAACTTTGGTCGGCGTTTGCATTGCTCATTAAGAATTTTTTCGTGTTCTGGGGGCAGTTGGTACTCAATGAAGCTGAGCATATCAGCAAAAACTCATATATTCCTGACCGCTACTGTGTGGTGCCAGGGTGAAGGGTGAAAATGTATTCAACAGAAAATTCTGAGAGTGACGAACTACGTGCATCTGTGCTGTAAAGTAATGTCATGATCCAAATGACGTTAACAAAGTCCCAGCCTTATTCCTTGTCACTTTCTGCACACCTGTTCTTTCCGATAACTTATAAGGTTTTAGTGCTCGTTGAATTTTAGAAAGGTCCTCCAAAACACAAAAAATTGAATGAGATGTAAACGTCGACCAAAGTCATGGTTACAATCCAGAACGCATATATTCCTGACCGCTACTGTTGATGTTCCCGCTGCGTTTTTTTTCTTTGCTAGGGAAATCAGATGCTGGAAAAAATGTGTCATTTGGGCCTTATGGACAGGTGACACCTTTTTTACCTCGTAATGCATGAATAATGATGATGTGCGTCAGACTTCAGACGGATTACTGGCAACAAATCCCACGGCCGCTTCTTGAAAAGATAAATGACTTGCTTGCCAAGGATAGGAAATGTCATCGAGTGCACAAGTGAGACGAAAAGTGGCTTTGAAATCATTTGTAGTGCCTGAGTTGTATTTCACGTCGTGACCAAATCTATCGCGAAGATGACGATTACAGAAATTGATAGGATAGCCTTTTTTTCTCCGTCCAAAAACTTTGCGAACTCCTATAACACCTTTCTAATGGCAAACTATTTTTCTTTTGTAAGCACGGTCCCGTATTCTTTTGACTTGATCGAAGCTTTTAACAGAGTAAGAAGTTTATTCTTTTTTTTTTGCCCAAGTTACATGAACCTCACACAACAGCTGCGAGAGGAAAGTATGCGCTGACAGGTTGTTGGAGAATTTTGTTTCACACTTAGTAAATCTGTCTGAAATTTGAGCGGAAGCCGAGAAGTATGCACCAGGTTATCTGATTTCCATTCCTATGAACACACGATTTTTTCGAAATTCTTTATTGCAAAATACCATTCGGAGATCGAAGACAACCGAGAGTACTTGGATTACGCAAAGCATTCGCACAAAAATCACCTCATTCAACCCCTGATTCACACGACATTCAAAACCGTCCCACTATTATATTCATTTAATTCCTTGCCACAGCCTTTCACTGAGACTGTTACTACCCTCCCACGGCCGCGTTCATACTTTGCGGTGCCGGCGACAGGGCGTGACTGCATGTCTCTGCTTCCCTGCCTGTTACGTCAAGTCTCGTTGCCTGCGTCGCCTCTACATCTCTCTTGTGCTACTCTGCTCGCTGCCTGGGAACGTAGCCACATGTGAACAAACAGAAAGGCGCAAATCCGTTTCCATGGATTTAATGGCTCTTTTGAAAAGGTCATTCAATTTATCCCATCTTTGATGTCCGTTATGTCCGGAGCATTCCGTGAAGCCCATTTTTATTCATCAACCCGTTTTCATGCTTGAAATGTTTTCACAAGGTAATCTGTGGAAGCTTGAAGCTGACAAGTGCCGATAACCCATACAAGATTTGAGGATAACCTCCTCTCCCGTTCTGATTAAGACGAGCCCATCTTGAGATAAATAGCGCTGGCACTGCAATAGGCGTTGAAAACATTCAGTAGACGGCAGAGAATGAGAAGCAGAGAGTTATGAAACTTGGCCTTGTCGGTATAACACTCCTCTATCCCGACACCTTGAGAGCTTACTGTATGCCCCATAAAATTGTGGGGGGGGGGGGGAGGGGAAGAGAGAAAGTATTTTAGAAAAGCTCTCAAATGATGGAATCATCAAAAATTACAGTAAGCGGCGTAGCAATTTCATTTCCAATCTCAATCTATTCCCGACACTCCTCACAGTACGATCTTCAATTCCCTGACTCGAGCTGCACTCCTGACACTGGAACATTCAACAGCCCAAATACGACCCCTCTGGAAAACCCGCGTTTAAGGCTTGATGCGGTAAGTGGGCACATCGAAGCCCTACAAATGACACCCGTTTTTGATGCCTCCTTTAGCTCTTTTCTCAATAGCAGAAGCTATAGAGCCTAGTATAGTCTGTGTAGGTCGTGGAGTCTATATGAAAATGTTTCAGTTCGACATAGAGATGAGCGGGAGAAAGCAGCTTTAGGGGATCCCTCATCACTTACGGGAATTCGAGAAGCTTCTACTGGCATTGCACTCATCATTAATCACCAATCGTGTGCTCCATGATAAGCTTGATAAATCTCTGCTTTCGGAGTCAACGACTACGATCGGAGATCGGATCCGCTCTGCGTCGAGAAACAGGCAGGAGCAAGTAGACCATATTCGCCGCATCACAGGCTTTCAGACTGGCAAGCTAGGACTGGGACAAGCGCTAATTTATGCAAACCGAAAATGAAGGGTAGAATGGCAGAGGACTTGAGGTGGAATCCGTTATACCATCTTAGGAAGGCAACACCAGTGGTAAGGAGGATGAGCACTAGGAAGCTAATTGGTCATCATTTGAATATGCTCAATGCTTAATTACTTTGAGCCGTTTGAGTTCAGCTGCTCCCGCCATTCCAGCTACCGGATTTTCAAGGGAAGGATGCACTAAGACAGCTTGTCTCCTTTTTGCACTTCTGCGCCCACCCTGAAATTGTGCATCCAATTCTTCGCTATTCTCATTGCAAATTTGAGTGGCAGATTTTTGTTATATGATGCTATATTTGATAATTCTCCGTTGTTGCCCGGTATCGAAAAATCTTTCGAGTCTCTGCATATTTCATTTGCAGCCACCTCGGCCAAATGGGACCGTTGCTAGTTGTACCAGCTTAGAATCAAAACCAAGGCGGAGGCCATGGCCCGATTACTTTTCACAACAGCCCTATGTGTTCGTGCAGGTTTAAATGGGTGACTCAATACATTCTATGTGGAGGAACATTTCAGTCCAAAAGGGATGACCTTCGGGGGGTCGAATTTTCAATGAAAAAGACACCTTGACAATCAATACCCCGAGCTGCTGCCAGGGTGTGGCAACGTTCATGGCTGGCTGACTTAGCCTCTCACCCATCTGCATCTACCTCCACCAGTGGTGCAGAGAGGATGAAAGGGAGAACTAGGTTTGCGGATTCCTATTTTTCGATTTCAATCGTTTTATTTCTCTCTTTGTCTACTGCCACAGAACTGAGCCCTCCGCCTCCATATTCCACAGTTCACAACTTGCAGGCCAAAAATACCCATAACGTTGAATTCAAGGGAGATGGCCAATAGTGCTACGAAATTCTTTTTGTATTTCTATTTCGTGAAGCATTGTGCCACATAAAAATTTTGACCGCTTACGAAGGTTTTAACAATAGTTTCAAGTATTTAGGACATATAGTACAGTACCCGCTACAATCTACTGACTGCTCTGACAACTTCCACGTCGTACCTATTCGCTCTTGTCGATCAGAAAAGGTGATGCGCTTTTTCCGCTGCATAGCTCAGTTTTTTACCTGCCGGAAATAAGTGTCAAGGCTACCATCCAACAGTGGGCTATACCTCCGGACAAGCGTTTCTGAACTACCCCTGCTCTGAGGTTTCCGGCAAGAAAAGGACAGTTGTGCAAAAGTACCACCATGACTCCCAAGGGGCAATCCCTGTCTGTGGTCAAGTATCCGACATCGAATGAATAAGTACATAATCTTTGTGCGTCCATCATTTAATTGTATGATCACTGTTTTCAAGAGGTATTTTTCCGATTTCTTCGAATTCGATTTTGTGACGTTGTTTGTCCACTCATGTCTGATGTCGTCAGATCCTAACCGCCCGGTAATGAGGTTACGATCGTTTTACAGGTACATTATGCACGACAGCAAACGGTCGCTATTGCTGGTCATAGTTGTTCTGCTCTTGTTAGCTGTACAGTCCTACGCGAGTCGTGGGTGAG
This sequence comes from Trichostrongylus colubriformis, assembly GCA_963978905.1. Classification (NCBI taxonomy): domain Eukaryota; kingdom Metazoa; phylum Nematoda; class Chromadorea; order Rhabditida; family Trichostrongylidae; genus Trichostrongylus; species Trichostrongylus colubriformis. The sequence goes on from OZ022256.1 coordinate 8,653,259, forward strand.
TGATTACATCCAAAGCTGGAGAACAACTGCATATTGACAAGATATTATAGCACAAAACTGGCGTGATTACAAATGTACGCCCAAACTATTCTGAGACTGGCACTGCGGCTGTGAATAAGTTGTGAAATATTTCCGAAGACTTGCCATAGGATGTCGTTAGAGCGCTTCAAGCCCATTTGTTTAATACAGGAGTGAATGAACCGGCTAGGAACAGCACAAATAGGACACCCCGCATGGTTCCAGTTACATGTTATACTACAACGTCATGGCGATACATAAATTATCTACTACACCTGAACTATAGCTACAGTAACTCAAGCGTGAAATAATTTGTATGTCACTGTCACTGCACACATCCACTGTACTGCATCTATAAGCCACGCATCGCTCCCGCTTCCTCCATCTACTACCAACCAATGCAAAATTCTAGGCTCTATTGCCCAATCGAACGTTTCCGAATTCGTACTAAGGGACGCTACGCCCACCTAACCACAGGCATTGGCGGAGAAGGGGATATACTCCCGCCGTCTGATTCTTGAAAGAAGACTTCTGATGAAGTATCGTAGCTTCCTTAGCAGTAGTGCGGCGTACATTCAGTACAGGCTCTGCATAGGTCTATGCCGTGGAGAGTGCAGAGAAAAGCTATGGCAGTGGTTCCTGTAGCTGCTGTGTAGCTGTGCTGTACCGTGTATAATTTTGCGCCGAGTCGCCTTATAAATTCAGAGGTATTCAATGATAGCGATTTCTCAGCGAAGAAAATCATTTGGAGAGCAATGAAAGCAACCCGTTTCAGCAAATGTATGTGATCATTCTTCGACGATTATTATACATAATGAAGGTTGAAGTGACTAAGCGATAAAACTGCTACTCTGTTGGTAACTGTGTCATTAGTTTATCGAATGACAAGGAGCTCACTAGTAGTTTACCGCCTTCTTCCCCACGTTGCAAAAAAGAGGGACTTACTTGTCCTGAATCCGTAATTTTGAAACGCATTCACAGATTCAGGAAAGCAGAGTTAGCAATTCACAGCCAACAGGTCACACCGAACAAGTGTCATTTTGACAAAATTATCATCAATTACCAATCACCACCAAATCATTAGAATTATGTAAACACACTGCAAAAACTTGTTTTGGTTGAGAGTCTCCTTTTTACTCTATTCCGTGAAAACAATTAGAAATATTTCATTTTAGCATTCGATTGTAGATAATTCTACGTTTATGTACATATAATAATTATTATCCCTACATGGGAGGTAGCTAGGTTTAAAAACAGACATATGGCAGAAGAATTGAATTGAGTCATCAGATAAGGCGTCAGTAATCATTAATCAAAGACCAATATATCCCGAAACAAAAATAATGGGACGTTACATAGAAAGTCTCGTGTTCCTTGCGATTACGTACATTTGTGAAGTAATCTGTTGATCTGTAGAGATGTGAATCTTGAAGCCACATAGGAATTTCCATGCGGGTAAATGGAAATTGCAACGTAGGTAATCTGAGCTACTCATCCATTTTTACACTCAGGCAAATCCGATAACCGACAACAACAAACCGGCCATTGGCAAAGGGTGTCCCTATCTTCATGGTTGGGTCATTGTCGCTCTAACCAACGCTACCCTTCCGGGAGTCGTAAAATATTAGAACGGTTGAAATCAAAAAGTAAAGTTTTTGGCATTGATCAATCCTTTCTCCGGCATGCGCCGCGCATTCTACTTTCACTCCAAATCGTGGTGGAAGTGAATGCGATCTGGCCTACACAATGTGCTGAGAGGCCCACTGGTTTCCGAAAGTAAATAATAAAAATTCAATTAAATAATGCGCAGTCTTTGTAGGATTAATTCTGCACTTTTGAGGCACGCTGTTTGGTTCTTCTATTCCTCCACGTTAAAAGAACCGGAATGGGTCCGAAACGAGAGGAAGATGCAAAGAAATGAGCATTTTGTAATGAACACTGAAGGTTAGAAGCGACAATCGGTGAAAAAACCCGGATTCAAAAGCGCGACGCTGCGGTGTGTATTCGCATCCCATTCGCATCCACGCATCCCTTTCCGAGTTGTCCGCTGTAGGAGACGGGCCGCGGGCCAACGTTGGTTGTAGCACCTGACTCCCAGCGCAGTGGAGTGGCCATTGCCAGCTACATTAGCATTTATGTAAGTACATCTAGAAACATAAGAAAGAACAAAGTAAAAAGTAAAAGGAACAAAACCAATTTCAGAAACATCTCCTTTTGGCACCATGCCAAGGCAACATCTCCTTTTGGCACCATGCCAAGGCGTGAAATTAGCGAGTTTGTGCAATTGCGGCCACTTAAACTCGTCCACACTACGTCTGTTCTACCGTAGGCCAAAATTACCCTCTGTTACAGTCGTTCAGTGGTAGATATTTATTGAATCTTTCAATGCTACATTGCCGGTTTATATACCGTGACAATCGATGCAGATGGTACAGTACTGACAGATGTTATACAAAAACAGACACCAGAAGCTACTTTAAGGAGTGAATCTACAGCTTCTGCACTAGAGGAGATAACTATTGCATTAAGTAGAGGGTCGTGTTTTACCACGACACCCTCTTCCGGTGTCTTTAAGAAGACAAAGTCACAGATGGCCCGTACTCTCAGTAGTACCAAGCCGGGATCAAGTCGGGGGTAAATGTTTGTGCAGGCCAGTTAGCCCATTCATTCTTCGGGGTAGGTGAACTGGTACCAGACTCGACTAGAGGCTTAAAAGCCATGGCAGAAATATCGGCTGACCCTACTAAGTCATTATTTAAGTCAAATCGCATTTATCTGTTTCTAAGATACCGAACTGAAGTAGAATACATAGCGCTGATAAAAAAAAATCACAGTCAAAATTTCATGCTCAAGCCCATCATCGAGCAGAAACACTTTGAAGAATCATCGAGTGGCTTACGAAGATCGTGGAGGTCAAGTATACTTCCGAATACTTCTGCTGCGATATTGAGCATGGTGGCGCATTTGATACCGACAGAATGCTGACATCCCCTGTTGCTTTCCACGGGTGAGGGTCGATTGGTCGAGCTTTCGCTTTGCGGCGTCGCACTCGCGGCGACGTCAGTACGAGCTTCAGTGATAGGCGAACTCCTGAAGCTTGCAACTTGGAATCTTTAGAGGTCTCTCACGGTACCAGCCCATTGCTTCTTGAGCGGAACTCCAAACGACTCGTACTGACGGCGCTGCGAGTGCAACGCCGCGAAGCGAAAATTAGACCAATCGACCCTCACCCCTTTTCCACATATGTACCTCTTTGCGAAAAGCCATGGAGAGCGTTCTATTCAGAAAGCGCATCAATAAAGGAGACGGCCCTTAGGAGCGGCCCTTGCAGCTAACTACGACGGAGCGCATGGGCCGTAGCTGCCACTCTAACGCCGACCATCCGACGCATCTTCTGCGTCGGATATCTCGTTTACACCCTTAGATTTTCGTAACTCATAATGACCTTAAAGGACCGTATAATTCAAACACTGCAAGTTACTCACTTTTGCGAGTCGGATTCTATTCGACTCATGGATTCTGACTATTTTCTTCTCTTCCGGCTTTTTACTGTCTCCTGTACATCAACAGGAGGAAACACTATTTGTTTGCTCCTGTGTGGTTGTGTTACAATTATTTTGGAGTTGTGATATAAGCTATTTCTTAGTGATTTGCAGTGTTCTGTAACAAGATTCCTCATGCGGTAATTATCAATTATGAAAATAATAGGATTCGATGATGTGGGTGAGCTGTCCGAAGCAGAAAATGCGTTGGATGGTCGGTACTACGGGGAGGGGGCCGCTACGGCCCATGCGCCCCACTGGCAAACTAGCTGCAAGGGAGCCGCGCCTAACGACATACACCTCAACTAATCCTTTCCAAGCCTCGTCTCCTGATAAAGTCAGGCATGAAAATTTCAGAGGCTTTGATCATTTCACGGAAAAATCTCCTTCATAGAATCAGATTATGATTAAAGAACATTTGTTATACATTTTGTGAATACTGCAGCTCTCATTTTGTTTGTTCCAGAGAGCTTGATCGAGTACTTGGTGCACGAATAGATCGAAACTGTTTCTTCTCTCCGATGGGCTGTATGTTCTTGCCGAACATGAAATTTGCCCGAGTTCGACGACTGCTTCCTACACGTGAAGAACAACCAGAACAATCACCTTTGTTCTGGCTTCGCTAAGATTCAAAATAAAATTGGCTGCAGACAGGAAACCAAATGCGATCCGGACCCCAATGACAACAGCAGCACTTCCGGCAGACGATGTTTATGCGTTTATTGTCACGTATATGTAGTTTGTAGATACGTTTTCTTTCCTTATATGCTGTTGCTACTACGGTTTATAAGGGCATTGCAGCATTCAACAGATTCATGAATTTGATCTCATCAATTTTAGCATAGTTCCTAAGTGTACACCTCACTACAAAGGCAACACCCAATAATTTGTATTATTTGTATATTCGAATTGGCTTTGTTCCAGGAAAACCAGTTCCACAAGAGCAGCAAGAACGTAATAAAACTTCTTTTTCATGTGATTGTGATGCCGTTACCGTTCGCGGTGAAGCGTTTGCTAGCGCAAACTAAGGCCGCGTTCGTATTTTGTGGTGCCGGCGGCAGGGCGTGGCTGCGTGTTTCTGGGTCTCCGCTTTGCCACCCTCTTTCGTTTCCTGCGTCTACTCCGCACCTTCTCCGTTCCACACTGTCTTGATGTCTGTTAACGCAGCCACGCCCTGCCGGCGCGAAGTATGAAGGCTGCTTAACGGATTGTAGACGGAAATCGGGAATCGGATTCTATGCATTAGGGGGGGGAGGGGAGGGGGGATGATGAAGCTTCTGAATATTGCTTACTCCGTATCATTCTTGGAGTGTCGTGCTGTGTGATTTCATTCACAAATAAATACTTGCACATGCAGCAGTCAAGGGAGCTGGAGCAGCTATCCGGGCATAAGACACTCACTGTACGGTCGCTTTTCCGTACCGTGAGTGGCTCATCCAAAGGTACGTAATGGCCATGCTCTTCCACTGCCGTCAACCTTATTATTAGGTTGTGAGGAAAGTTCTGGCCGCTTTTTCGCGTTCACAAGATAAATTCAAATATCAGAGCGCGTCAACATGAATCAGCTGACATATGGTGCTCGTTAGATAGACAAAAAGTTGCTTTTTTAGAATATATGTTTTATTTGGAATGTCCCAAGGTTTTCGAATTATTAGGGAAATTTTAAAGTGCTGCGAAAATGGCACTTTTGAGATGACTTCACTTCACGAGTTCTTGTTTAGCAGAGTCCCAGCGAAGAGAACCACAAATGTGAATACTGCAAGAGCAGGGGGTGGATCACTGGATGGAACACATTGTCTCCGGTTTCAGAAGTGCAGAAATGAGGACGAGCTGCTCGAATTTTCAATTGATCAAATCGCTTTAACTAAAACGGCAGAAGGCGATGAGCGTCCATATTTGCAGGGGATATCCATAAGTATTGGCCCTCAACAAGCAACCTCAGTTGACCACCTCAGTGGCCTTGATTTGGAAAAATCCAAAAAATAGGTGCCGCGGGATCCTCACGGCAGTCATGCGCAAGCGCATTTTTCACAAATTTTTCATTTTTTCCATTTTTTTCCACTTTTTTTTCCACATTTTTCCACTAATTGAAGCAGCTGCAGGGTAAGGCCCTTACTCGACTATCATTTTCATCAGATCTAGCGCTAACTATGCCCCACTTCCCAAAACATCTTGCCAGCTCCTTCAGTAGCAGTGTGTTTAGAAAGAGTGACGATTTGGAGTAGACTTTTTTCATTTCGCGCAATATAAATCATCAGCCCTTTATCATATTGAGATATGTAGGTATGCATAGTGTTGCCAAGAGTGTAGCGAATCTAATGGTGCTCACACTGTGAGAAAAGATGCATTCTGAGCCGAGTTATGATCTTTCGAAGTTGAAATTTCAAAAACCGGCCAGAACTTTCCTTACAACCTAATATTTCCCATTATGTTGGACATATGGAACTTCCGGACCTCCTTGCCAAGCTTTGTTTTCGATTTTTCTTGTTATTTCACCTTTCCATTCATTCAACGTGAGATGCCTCCCCACTATCTACGAGATCTTGTCAAAACATAGGCGACTGCTCAGTTTCCCTGAAAACCACAGACTTCTGGTCGAAGAAGGATTGTAGGTTGATTCTGGGATTGCCCTGGTTGGCTTGTCATTGCTAGTCAGCCACAGAACAATATATGCTCGTTAACGTGAGATTAAAGTTATACGATGGCTAAGGAAGATGTCCGAGCAGAAGTATTCGATTTTTCTTGAATTCTCTCCGCAGAAGGGATTAAGCCCTACCATGCAAAAAATGAAATTCATCACCTCGTTTCTTCATCTTAATGACTGCACGAGCAAGCCCTATACGATGAAATTTCGCTTCAACATTGACATCGGAAAGTAGAAGGTACTAGCGCACAGCTCTCTTTCTTTTCCATTAAAAATCGGCGGAACCCTTTCCGTGGGCATAGAATTTGACTGTAGGAACTCTCCAAATCGGTGAGTAGATCCTCCACCGTTTTTTCGATGACTAACATCCAATCGCTCCTCAATACCCTCGTCGTGGACTGATGATAAATCAAGAGGTTTAAGTGAAATCCAAATACCGGTGAGGCTGCCGCATGCTCAGCGGATGTTGGAAGCAATCTCTACATTTTCAGAGCTTCCCAACTTCGGGGGCATGTTTAATGCTCAGCGGGAGTACGTATCGTATGATCACAGATGTACCTAAAAATCCTATCGAGCTTGAGGTAAGGCATCTGTAGTGAATCTCGTGGAAATGTCAATGTATTCATAACCCTTAGAAGAAAAAGTACCATTTCTGAATGAATGGTGTTAGCGCTGCCCTCAAACTTCATCGTTGTATGGCTAATCAGCATACTACGTGGCTCATGGAAGATTTTAAGCAGTGCTCATGAAAAGTTATCCTTTGAAGACGAATTCGTAGAATTAAAATTTGTGAAAAAGCTAACAATAGTACAAGTAGTGGACAATTGAGATGTTCAGCTAATTGGAACGTTTAAGGTTAGTAACACATGCTAACACATGCTATTATGCTACGTAAGCGGTAGTCGAGTGTGATTGCTTATTCTATACGAGACTATCATGGTGATCATTGGTGCAGAGATGACGAAGAGCTGTTCGATCTCTGTTCAACCTCTATTTAGTGGAGAAACTCTCGTCCTTTTCAACCATAATGGCACGTCTTAAACTGCAAGGAACCACCGAACTTGGAAGCTCTATTGTGCACATTGATGTAGGCACTGCCTCGTAAGTTTTGAATAATCGGGTGTAGCCTAAAATTCGTTGCACTAGTCATGAATCACCTGGTTGAAGCACCCGTTGTCTTGAATGTGATGCATGGAATTGGCCGAATCGAAGTCCGACTTTCAGTAGACGAAGGGAAATATGATGGGGTTCAAATTTTGGCTTTTTTCTGAAGTTTTTCCAATACTGATTAATATTGGTTCTTTTATTAGGTTGTTCCAAAAGTCTTGTAGTATTTTTCCAAAAAAAATCAGTAACTCTTGTTCACTTCGAGGCAGGTCCAGGCGGTTCAGGAATATGGTAAAACGTTCCCTAAGCTTTCTAGGAAAATATATATTGACCTACCAGATTCCGTGGAGAGAGCTACAATGCCCGTTGTGGATACCCACCCAATTCGCGGTGTCATCTATTATGAGCGGTCTTGCGGCACCAAAACGACGGAAGCTTGCCACTCCATCAGCGCTACATTGGGCAAGGGATGTGTCAGCTAGGAGACCGTGCGCCGCTGGTTCATCAGCTTCAGCAACGGCGAGATTGACATGAAAGACAAACCACGCTTGGGACTGTGCTGGTTCTGGGACGCGGAAGGAACGCTTTTCCGCGAGGTGCTGGTACAAGGCGAGACAGTCACCGCTACCGTATGCACCCACCAGCTCCAGCAGCTCGCTGTCGCTGTTTGAGAAAAACTCCAAAAAAGGTCCGCGGTCAAGGTCCGCGGTCACGCTTGGCTGGGATGTCCTGCCCTAAGGCCATACTCTCCAGACATTGCCCCTTCTGACTATCACCTTCCCCATCCTCTTGAATCCTTCCTGGCCAAGAGAAAATTCACTGATTATGATTTGCATGCGAAGTCGATCGCTTCTTCGACTCTCAGAACCCAGAATTTTGGGAGAAGGGAATCAACGATTTTCCTATGAGGTGGCAGAGTGTTGTCGATAACAATGGTCAATACGTTGTTACCTAATTCTTATTTGTTGGACGAAAAAAAAAACAAATCGAAAAAAATACTACAAGGCTTTTGGAACAACCTAATAATATCACCCTTTTTACATCAACCACGACTTCATGCTGATGATCCCTTTATTCCTGTTCTGTTCACTTTTATGAGAGGCGATTCCATTCCGCTATCACACCTTTATAAGTCACGAAAGGAGTTGTAATCCAAATCCGTTGAAGCGGATTTCGCTGAGAATAGCATAAGTGTGGGATAGCAAGCACGAGATACGATGTTTGATACTTACTCGAATAAAGAGAAAAGATCATCTATAACAGATAGTATGCACGAGAGGTTTATTATGGGCTTAGACTTGCTAATTATAGTTTCGAGAAGTGTAAACACATGGAAAACCATAAATAAGTGGCTAAGGGTTCAATAATTGGCTTCGAAGCGCTATGACTACGCTATATTGCTACCAAGTTGGTCTGAGAGGAACGGAAAATTTTGCCGCTTTCACGGTCCGAGAGGAACGGAAAATTTTGCCGCTTTCACTAAGATTTTACTTGAAGGCACATTCAAGGATTACCTCGAGTGGGTTGAAGCGTTAAATTAAGGAATTAGAGGTGCTATGGAATACGCTGATAAAGAAAAATTCAAAAAAGTCCCCGAAAAGGGCAAAAAAAGACTTCCTGTCCCATCTGACCTTGGACGAGATTACCGCGTGAAAAGGAGCTTTCAAATCAATTTTCGCTGTACGGTATCATAAATAAATAAATAAATAAATAAAAAAAATAAATAAATAAACGTTAGCAAAGAAACCAAGTTAAGGAAAAAATTTTTTTAGGGGGGAAAAGCAAAGAAGTAGTTAAACCTCCGTTTCGCACCGGCCCTTAGACGGAGGTTGAACCAAGAGATAACCTCCCTCTGTGCTCATCAGTAAGGGAAGGGAGGTAGACATGTTTTACATAATATTTGAACATGAAGAAAAGCATCAGGTACAATCATTAAAAGGAATCAAATACTAAGTTCTTGTTTTATATGTATAAGTGTTGTGGAACTCTAATATTTTTACTAGGTTGTTTAATGTAATAGTTTGGAAAAAGAATCAACTCACCATAAGTAACTGCTTCTTACTTCCAAGAGTGTGTATGAAAAATGAAACATGTTTTGACCATGGGATGTTATCATACGTTATCAACCGATGCTCGAATTAGTATTATCATTCAACTCTAGTCATTTTCGACTACTCATAGGTGTAGGTAGGTTGTTAACGTTCTTTGCTAGTAACTACCTTACTTCATGATCTAAGTATATGTTAGTCGTTTTTTTTTTTTAAAAAAAACGACTAACATATACTTAGATCATGAAGTAAGGTAGTTACTAGCAAAGAACGTTAACAACCTACCTACACCTATGAGTAGTCGAAAATGACTAGAGTTGAATGATAATACTAATTCGAGCATCGGTTGATAACGTATGATAACATCCCATGGTCATAAGTAGCTCTGAGAATCACCTCTTCCCACATGTCAACGTCTCCTTTATCATTGGCATCTCTTCCTTATCTTATGTTATCACACAAATCATAAGCCTCGTTTGCCACGTTGTTGCCATCATTGCCACCGTCTTTGCCAACAATCACGTCTCGGGTGAGCTGCTGGGCGGAGTCGCGCTTGCTTCTTTCAATCTAAAAGCTCCAGAAACTGACACCCACTCCTCGGTAAAGGTACAGTCTACTGACTGTGGGAAGCTATGCGACCGCGGCAAGAGCTGTAACACCCCAATGATTCTGGAATGTGCCTTTAACGAAACGATAAAATACACTTTTTTCGTGGGAGTGCACGGTCTACATTTCACTGAAATGAGACCGTCGAGGTTGTGCCGCCCCGCCTTTTTTCAGGCTAGGGGTGGGGCAAAAACGCTTTCCAGTGACTTACTCACCATTGACTGATATGGCCTTCTCTTGACTCACAGTGTCAGTGTGAAATGTGCCTTTGAGACAGGTTTCGTTTAGATCTTGCAAATGCCACTCAAAACCTCCCACTTCTTCTCCTCACCATCACCTCAAGGTATTTAATGAAATCTTGAATCTAGGAAACGGGACAACGGGAGCATTTTCATTTGAGTTACTCTGGAATCGCCTCCATTGCTATCTCCTATGCTTGGTTCAAACAACAACAACAAAGCTTCCTTTCTGTCATTCCCAAATAAACTAATTGTACTCGCCAATAACTGTCTATGCTCGGTTTTTTGCTTGTTCTCCAAGAGCTCTGCTGCTTTATTCACGAGGCCCAATCAAGAGAAGCCGCACATTTCGCCATACCTCATTTCCGATGAGCAAAACGACCAATCATCACATGGACCGTACCGATTCTACCTCAGTTTATCATGCTTTCGCTGAAATTTTGTAAGAGTCAGACGACTATAAGGCCCTTGACAGCTTCAGAATTGTCATAAAACTCAGCTCTGTAAGTAGCATTTTCATTTCTTTCTCTGGAGGTCGTCTTGTTGCTTCTACTGCATGATAAACTGTATTAAAGACACTGTGTGACAGCTAGCTATGCTAAAGAGCACTCAACTTCTTCCTCGAAAGTGTTTGTGCATTCACTTGGGTGAGGGTCGACTTGTCGAATTTTCGTTTCGCGGCGTCGCCCTCGCGGCGCCGTCAGTACGAGTCGTTTGAAATTCCGCTCAAGGCACAATGGGCTGTTGCCGTAAGAGACCTTCAAAGATCGCAGGCTGAAAGATTCGAAATTCGCCTATCCTGATGGTCTTGCGCGAGACTCGCACTCGACGCGGGCGGCCGTGCGAAAATTCGACCAATCGACACCCATCCATTCACTTCAGTGCCATTCGCACGTATCCATAGCTTTTTCCTGAATCATTAACTTTAAAAACTCTTAAGCAAATTGTTCAGTTGCGCATAACTTCGTGAGCCCAGAATAGAATATTATGGTGGTTGCGATTTTGAAACCACTCGAGTCCTTCCGGATATAGCGCCACTGAACAATGAGGCATCTGAACAATTGTCCAATTGGCATCTGAACAACGAACTCTTGTCCTACATTCCCCTATGTGTGCACTGATGGTGAAAACACATTATCTGCACGCTCTTGTTGAAAAGCTGTAGCAATCCGCGACCGGTTAGTCGCACTTGCTCCATTGTATTGTCAAAGCTGAGCAAGCACTCAGTGCTGGTGGAACCAAGGCGAGCAGACCGATGTTGGAGTTTCGACCTCGTTCACGTTTCTTCGGTTTGAATAGTATCATCGCAAGCCTTATCTAAAGAAGAAGTTATGAAATGCTTTTAGATTTCGGAAACGTGCAGTTTGACGAAACGTCGGACACCATAAAAATTCTACTAGAAATTTTACAGCAGAAAACAAACACAATTATATAGACTGAGAAACGCTCAGGTTTGAAGAATGGCAGACATGGAGTCTGCTGAAAGTTTTCAATTGTTACTTGATCTCTGAAGTGGAATCTGGAAATTGAATTTTATCGGATTTAATTCTCTACATAATCCGCAGCTATCTAAACCGGAAATAACTCTTTAGATCACAAGCATCATCCTCCTCCGCTGTTAGAAAAAACGAGCGGCCCACGTTAAACATACACGAAATTCTGCGTGGTTTTAATCACTTATTCCGATGCACGCTTCTGCATTTCTCGTTTCCTGGAGCATTCAACAATTAATCCGCATCCGCACATATAAAGCGCCCACTTGTCGAGTATATCACTGACCCTAAACCTCCTCTCTATATATATGCAATATTCCCCTGATTTCATTCCGTGAAAATATCCATTCAAGCCTTGCATCGCTGATCATCTTCAGCATACAGGGCTGGCAGGAATGGTGGAGCAGGAACCGGCGTGGTCTTAATAATCCTAAAGGCAGGTGGCTGGAAAAATGTGTCGTATTGGATAGGGATCCGAAATATTCAAGGAATCCTTAATAGGTCTCAGAAAGATATGTTATCTTTCATATTTGAGAACACATGGTGGTAACATTTGCCACGATATCTTTTCGAGAAATTGTGGTTTGAAACTCGTACAACACCATGTGTTGCAGTGGTGTGTTATGGGTAAGCACAGTATTTGGTATTGCAGGATTTTTTCTATAGCCAATTCTCCGGTGTAGTTCTCCGTTTTTTCCCTGTAAAATTTTTTTGCGGTGGTGGAATGATCTTATTCCATTGGGAGAGCGATGTTCTTTCGATATAATCTTAGCGGCGTATGTTGTACCTGTTTCTATTACAGTACCCGGAATGATTTCAAATCTTTCTGTTGCACTGTTTCCGAGTGACATTATAATGGCTTTATTGTGTGAGCCACTTATACAACTTTCATTCGAAATCTCGGCAGTGATTGATTGCAGCTGAACTGAACAGAAAGTGCAGGAGCAGTTGATGCGTGAGTAAACACCCTTGAGGAAGTTACTGCGGCATTGACCAGCTACTGTAGTAGTAGTGTGTTTCCTTATAGGGTCAGGTGTATGTGTAGCAGAAGAATGAACCAAATCCAAAACGAAAGAATGACTCGCCTTGGAAGAGTTTGAAGTAGGCGTCCATTCGGTGTACCGCTGTTTACAACCGTTGCAGTAACAGTTTCCATGAAACGAAACTGACCGAAAATTGTTTCCTAAAGAGCATTGCAGATTAGCAGAGGTGAATCTTCGGCACATAGTGCTGGTATCGTTCCCATGGATGGTGGCCCTAATCTTAGACCTGGTCACCCATAAGTACGCTACATATCTGTGAGCATTCTACCGTTTCAGAGCGGTTAAGCTACTTGCACAATAGTTAATGTTACATCCTTATAATCCTAGGCCTAGTCACCCCTAAACAAGATAATTGCAACTTTTCTTCTGGTTCGGAACTGCTAAGCTACTTGTATATACATATGAACTTAGATCCAAGGAATAGGATGTTTGCTCTAAAGACGTAAAATCAAAGAACCATTGTATGGCTTCCAATTTGGAATCTTGCAAAATGCTCATACATAAAGCGCCAAAATGTATTAACCTCTTTGAAGGTTGTCATTTGTTTTACCCGATCAATGGTCTTGCCTCCATAGCAGTATCGTGAATGCTAACGAAAGGGCAATACCTCATTTTCATGCTCTGCATGCGAATTAACGGCATGAAAATGAGGTCTCCGACCTTCCATGCATTTTCTGTGGCTATACTCGTATACAGCTTTTGCTTAATTGATCGAAAGAAATGCAGAAAATGCAGGTCCTCTTCCTGAAGAGAACTACAAATCAAACTGAGCTCAGTGAGCTCTACAAGAACTGTTTTCAAAATCAGGCTTTCTCCTTTTTCTTCTGAACAGTTAGGGCGGATGTTGTACTAAATTATCGAATGTATCCTCCTAGTCATCCGTATAGTGTAAGTAACTATGTGAATGGAACATCAGCTTTTCCTTTTCCTTTCACATAGTATCCCTACTATATATAAAACGCTTCGTCTGTGTGTCCCTCCGTCCCTCCGTCTGTCACGAAATTCATATCTCGCGTCGCAGTAGAGCTGGGACTCTGATTTTTTAAATTGATATAATGGGTGGTAAGGGGATATCAGTGGTGAGGGAATGGATGTGATAGCAACTGATAAGGGCTGATAAGAAACCTCGGAAGGCGAAAGGCGAGAAATTGACTCGCGTCGCAGCAAAGCTGGGACTCTGAATTTTCGAAGTGACATAAGGGATGGTAAGGGGACATTAGTGGTGAGGGAACGGATGTGATAGCAACTGATAAAGGCTGATAAGGAGCCTCGAAAGGCGAAAGGCGAGAAATTGCTATCTCGCGTTGCAGCAAAGCTGGGACTCTCAATGCCTAAAGCTTTTTTATCACGCCATCTTCGCTTTTTTCCATTTCAATAGCTCAGCTGAAAGCAGAGGAATTTTCACTTAATTCCATGCACAACTGTGGTCGTGCCGATCAAACCCATTTCGCACAATAACGCCCTGGATGGCGCGCAGTAGTGTGCGCCCGCCAACTCATATTGTATACGAAGCGAACCTTCACAAAAATGCAAGCAAAAAGGCACTATAGTCTAGAGTGCAAAACATCTGTAAACTCTCCCTCTCACACAAAAACGAAAACTGCTATTCTCCGCGATTGTGTCGCTCCTTCATCCTGCCCCTATATTACATTATCAGCCGCCTCCGAATCTACTCCACTTTTTGAGCCCAAAACCTGCTCAATTTCATTGTTTTTATTCTTAGACAGCTGGCTCGAGGTGCATGAAAAAGACAAAGGATATAAATAGTTTCGAGGTACATAAAAAGGAGGATAAAGTTTTTGGCGTTACCCACTCTCCTGTTAGGATGCGCCGAACATTCTAGTTCAATTCAAGATCGTGGTTGCTGATGAATTCGAGATCGTGGTTGCAGATGAATGCGGTCTGACCTATGCCATAACTTGCGGAGGTCAGCCCATGTATTATACAACTCGGCGATTTTATCCTCCAGACGAGTGTGATACCAATTCACCTACCCCGAAAGTCATAGATGGCTTGTGCGGGCATTGATGCGGTATTTGCGTCCGCACAGTGCGGATGGAAATACTCGTCACCTGTCTCTACACCACCTTCACATGGTAAATATTTATATGCAATGAATGTGAAATTAATGTTGTTTATATTGCTTCCACTATTCTGCCGTGTGGAGAGCCTTAGATCAGCCCCTCCAATTTAGCAAAAAGTGCTAACAATCAAATGCATGAAGGGGAGGGAGATCGGGGGAAAAATGAATCTGTCACTGTCGTAGATTGGTCCGTTAGAATCCATTTAAAATTCGAAATAGCATTTGAGATCTCCTGAAGCCGCTTTTACTGAATTATCTCTGCCTCAGCCTTTGTTGAAATGAAATGTGTTTGTGAAATTGATAATACATATGCACTAAGTTCCTACATTTTCGCTTACAAATGAGGAAATTATCATATCAACTCATCCTTTCGTTTCTAGGAATTTCCCCGGAGGAAGCTCCCTACGAAATGGTTGCAGTCATGCCACTTCAATTTATATTATTGCACTTTTTCAATTACCCGCTATACGGTTTACGAGCCATTTGCATTTTATAACCATGCATTTTAAAGCATTCGCGTCGGGATGGGTGACGGAAAAGTGGGAACTGTGAACATATGTTCTGTAAAAACATACCTTCCACTTCAGAAAAAAATGATGTGTAGCGAATCTTTCATTAGAAAAGCGCATTTGGGGTTTTATCGAGGTCCCGCGGCACAGCGCGAGTCGTTCTATTGGTCATGCACCGGGAAAAATGCAAAAGGTGAGACAGCCTTCGCATAGCTCCTCGCCCGTCTGCAGTCTAACCTCGGCTAGTGACGCAGAGGGTTGCGAAAGAAAAAAGGGTCATTGGGTGAATACTTTCCGGGTTTTTCGTTTTTTTCTCTACTGTTACACTACCGAGAGCCCTACTTTCATATTTCTCAATCTGCGAAATTCGCCCCTCCTGATTTTTTTAAGTTGCACAAATAGAATTTGATGAAGAACAGTGTTCGTTCGACGGGATCTCTTATTGGTATCACTACAATACGTGATATTGCCCGTCGGAGAATCTTTTTCCATCACGTTGACGTCTGATGTTGTCATCGTTGATGTGACTGATTTCAAGGATTCTATTTGAAACAGTGACATCATTCAGCTATGCACGGGCATTACATCACTAGATACTTCATGAATATTGCATCAGAGACGAATGATGTGCCATTGAGACCGCATGTAAACATAAACGTTTCTGCTGCAATTTTTTGCAAAATCAGATGATATCTTTGAGCCCTTTGCAACAGACACATTGGAAGCTGAACCATCACAAAACCCCATCGAATACGAAAGTCGGGTGTCTACGAATACGAAAGTGGAAAAAATGAAGAAAGAAAAGAATGGAACGGCCAGAAGCCCTAGAAGTTCACCCCTATGACACAGGTAGCTGCTGAAGTAGGCGGGCTTAGCGAAAGGGGAGGGCCCTGTAACAATAACTGGCAGTTGGTGAAGAAGGCGGCTCCTGTGAAGGGCGGGAGAGCTCCTTTCAAAGGAAATTTTGCTACACATGGTCTTCCTACATCCATAGCTTTCATGTGGATGACTCATTTCAGGAGTTGTCGTTACTCATGTCACCCATACAAATGTTTTAAGCGTCAAATAAACTGTGCATGGCGTATGGTGCACAGTTAAATGCACACAATGCACCTAATTACCCGTGAATATTCAGGCACAAGTCGAATAGCCCTTAATGTCTTCTTACTCCCAATTAACACTCCCAATTACATACTACAATTCTGAATGTGATTATACCATGCGAAACATGAGAGCGAGCTACAACCTCAGCCTTACCCGGCACTGTAACTCCTACTTACTGCCAGTTTTTTCTGGTTATTGAGCCACGGTTTATTTCATGTATGGGTTCTAACTTAGTTGAGCACTAAGAAAATCCATTACGGTATGACACCGTCACCCTAAAAATATTAGGTTGTTCCAAAAGTCTTGTAGTATTTTTCCTAAAAAAAATCAGTAACTCTTGTTCACTTCGAGGCAGGTCCAGCGGTTCAGGAATACGGTAGAACGTTCCCTAAGCTTTCTAGGAAAATATATATTGACCCACCAGATCCCGTGGAGAGAGCTACAATGCCCGTTGTCGATACCCACCCAACTCGCGGTGTCATCTATTATGAGCGGTCTTGCGGCACCAAAACGACGGAAGCTTGCCACTCCATCAGCGCTGCATTGGGCAAGGGATGTGTAAGCTACGTGACCGTGCGCCGCTGGTTCATCAGCTTCAGCAACGGCGAGATTGACATGAAAGACAAACCACGCTTGGGACTGTGCTGGTTCTGGAACGCGGAAGGAATGCTTTTCCATGTAGTGCTGGTACAAGGCGAGACAGTCACCGCTACCGTATGCACCCTCTAGCCCCACCAGCTCGTCGTCTCTGTTCGAGGAAAGTGCCGGAAAAGTCCGCGGTCAGCCTTCTTAATGACGACGACCGCTCCCGTTTCGCTCCCATTTCGCGAAAAGTACCCAGGCCAAGTTATAGGAGCTCGGCTGGGATGTGCTGCCCCACCCGCCATACCCTCCACACATTACCCCTTCTGACCATCACCTTACCCATCCTCTCAAATCCTTCCGGGCCAAGAGAAAATTCGTTGATTATGACATGCTTGCGAAGGTGATCGCTGACTTCTTGTCTCTCAGAACCCAGAGTTCTAGGAGAAGAGAATCAACGATTTTTCTATAAAGTGGCAGAGGGTTGCCGATAACAATGGTCAATACGTTGCTGCCTAATTGTCATTTGTTGGACGAAAAAAAATAAAAAGTGATGATCGAAAAAAATACTACATGACTTTTGGAACAACCTAATATAATCTCTCCTTGAACTACATTTCTAATAGAGTTTCTATGTACATTTCCGAAGCAGCCAGTGGCTTCGATGCCACCCATGAGTGTGGCGAAGTTCATTAGTACCTCATAATTTCGGATGATTCTCTCAGATGACGTTTGCTATGGCTATCCCTTTCCTTTTTCAGTGCTGTGATCGAAAAATTAATCCGGTTCCAGGATGATTAATAACCAATGATGTCATAAGGTATATCAAGAGAATGAAACTGTCACCATTGTCACGTAATGTATAATGCAAGGATTAAGACTTCAACGTTAATCCCTTGTTGGGATGGGCCACTCATTCTATGTAGTTCCTCTCAGAATCGCAGTAGTAGGCGAGTGCGATGGGGCCTATACATTTGAGGTGGTCAGATGATGGACAAGTCAGTGTGTTTTTCTTCCAGACAGGTATGGTACCAATTCACTCTGATGGGATGGCAGCTCGGTTTGCCCGGGTAGACACTGGGTATAGGATTTGGCCCCACACCAAACGAGTGGAAGCGCGCTACTTGTCATAAGCCGTCACTTTACCATCTGCGCCTTATCATGAGTCACATACACATTATCACCAATTATCACTTATTCATTAGGAAAATCTCTGGATTACGATGTGGACATTCTCTCTACCGTACTAGTTCCTTTCATTATCACTGTTTACCTGTCCTATCGTCCGCCAACAACCTTTTGAATGGTCACACTCAGCTTCTTTTTGTAATGAAATCGCTGTACGGAAAGGTAGAAACATTAAACGAATTTTGTTATTAAACCTGCCGTGATAAAATATTAAAAAGGTTAACCTTAACCTTAACCGGTTCCAGTATGAGTCATGGCCAGTTATAAATGATGCCTGTCGCCTGATTTCCTGCGTTATATTCATCACTTTCCCAATTCATGCTCCTCTCTTGTTTGTTGTATAGGCCCTTTATAGATGGAGTCAAAGCCAATGATGTCATGAAGAATGCAAGTAATTAATTAATTAATCTTCCTGCAGATAGCCAGTCGTAACGGATAAATAGTTATATTCGTCTTTATTGTGTCCTATGGCTGCCTTTTACTATTTAAATGTTCCTCCTAGACTCTGAAAAAAACACCATATATGCTGCTGACATTCTCCAGCTTCATCAGATCTCCAATCGTTTTCATTGAACCTGATTTCCTTTCTTTTTTTCTTGGTTCCTTTTCCTTCTATTCCCTTTCTTTACCGTCTTTTCATCGTCTTCGATTCTTTGCCGCAGCACTACATAGCTAATGAGAATCCCATTTATTGGACATCATGTGACTTTCGAAATATATCTATCAATCCAGGAACCTGGAATAAGCCTAACATGCCCATTCCTTGTAGACGAAATCTAAAGCTAAATATTTGGTTGTTCCAAAAGTCTTGTAATATTTTTTTCGATCATCACTTTTTATTTTTTTTTGTCCAACAAATAACAATTAGGCAACAACGTATTGACCATTCTTATCGGCAACCCTGTGCCACTTTATAGGAAAATTGTTGATTCCCTTCTCCCAAAACTCTGGGTTCTGAGAGTCGAAGAAGTCAGCGATCGCCTTCGCAGGCAAGTCATAATCAACGAATTTTCTCTTGGCCAGGAAGGATTCGAGAGGATGGGTAAGGTGATAGCCAGAAGGGGCAATGTCTGGAGAGTATGGCGGGTGGGGCAGCGCATCCCAGCCGAGCTCCTATAACTTAGCCTGGGTACTTTTCGCGAAATGGGAGCGGGCGTCGTCATGAAGAAGGGTGACCGCGGACTTTTCCGGCACTTTTTCTCGAACAACGACGACGAGCTGCTGGAGCTGATTTGTGCATACGGCAGCGGTGACTGTCCCGCCTTGTACCACCACCTCGCGGAAAAGCATTCCTTCCGCGTCCCAGAACCAGCACACTCCCAAGCGTGGTTTGTCTTTCATGTCAATCTCGCCGTTGCTGAAGCTGATGAACCAGCGGCGCACGGTCACGTAGCTCACACATCCCTTGCCCAATGCAGCGCTGATGGAGTGGCAAGCTTCCGTCGTTTTGGTGCCGCAAGACCGCTCATAGTAGATGACACCGCGAGTTGGGTGGGTATCGACAACGGGCATTGTAGCTCTCTCCACGGGATCTGGTGGGTCAATATATATTTTCCTAGAAAGCTTAGGGAACGTTCTACCATATTCCTGAACCGCCTGGACCTGCCTCGAAGTGAACAAGAGTTACTGATTTTTTTTTTTGGAAAAATACTACAAGGCTTTTGGAACAACCTAATATATGGACATGAAGGCGGAATGAGCGGTACTTTCAGCATCCAGAAAAGCGGAATGCATCAGTTGTGAACCAAAGCCGATAATGCATCAGTTGTGAACCAAGGTCTAGGAAAAAGGTTTTTGGCGCAGTCCACGGTGGAAGGCTCGACCTAAGTTCCGTTGTAAGGAACTATGGTGGTCGTCGAACTCCCCGTGGGCTGGCTCTTCCCCCACGTGGGTGCGTCATGTGCTGCCAGTAGCTGCCTTATCTCTTAGGTGCTAGTGGCTCAAAAAACGACGCATGAAAAAGCACATTCGCGGCGAAACTTTCACAATTAGAGGACAAAGTATTCTGTTTTTGGTATCCGTCACGCACAGTGGGACTTGAAAGGGTCGCTCGATTCTTAAAAGAATCGTTCACGGAAAAATCCGGATCTCGGAAGGGTGGGCGGGACCTTTGAGCAAGTGCCCACCCCGTAGTTCGCCGCTGTCGGAAACGCATTGTAGGAACAGAATGACACGTAAACAGTCCCACTCTCCTTTCCCAACCGCGGCAGACGACGGGATGGGTTTCAACTCGGAGGCCCCGCCTACCCGGCCAAAACCAGGATTTTTCCGTGCACGGTACCTTTGAATAAATTTCAGACCAGAATGCTACCAATCGAATTGTCAAAGGCTTGCTTAGTCGACATCGATATGGCATTTGATCTCGCATCATGCATGTGTATGTGCGCCTTCGTCACTACATCACCTCTTCCTAAATACGGTCTCAAATCTCAGAATTTTACCATAAGCTTTTCTTTACTGCTTCATCGTTACTATAACTTAGCCTTTCTCGGTTCATTTCCAACAGGCAAAATGATTATGACTCCTGCTACCTTGAACGGGAACTTTAGAGACAAGCCTTAAGCAATCAGCTCCCTTCCACTCTCATTATTCAACGCTGTCCGAGATCAAGTGTTTTGGCCCCTATTAGAAATTATCAAATCAGTACCAGAATTCCCAGCTCACACGAAAATCTGCGTTCTGTTAGTATATCGTCTTCCGATTCAGATTAATACGGCACCGGCATATCATTGTTAGCACAGCTCGCTCGAGCTCTAATACATTGTATGCCAGATCTTTAAAGTGACTTATTTTGGTCAATTATCATCTATCTTCTTAGAAAAGGACTTTATTCAAAAAAAGAAATTCATGAGAAACTGTCATGCGGTTGGATTTGTGAATCAAATTTCATGGTTGGTTTCCTTCGTAGAGATAATGAGCTCGAGATCAGAGCATACCTGAGACAACATCAAAACTTCTCTTGTCGATGTTTACCTCCCAAATGAAGCAAAAAAGCCATTGTGCTACACTCGCCGCTATTTTTTCAGTCCTTACAAGGACATTTTGTACACTGACACAGGTCTTCATGTGATTTATCTGCTCTGATTGAAAAGTGCACAAAAATTGATTTCATGGCTATAAGTGCTCAGAGGACCTCTAAACGTCCTTTCAACTTTGCTTCAGAAACCACCTCCGTTGCAATCCTGGAATCGCATTGCTCATTGACAGAATGAACGGATTCTGTTAATTGCGGTTCACATAACATGGCTCTTTGTGAAAACGGTCCCTTTACATCTTTTTTCGACAACTGGAGCTTTTCGGTATTGCAGCGAGAAAAAGAGGGATTTTCAAGCCATTTTGACCGCTTGTGTAATGTCTCGGTATTTCTTGTGAGCAAAGAAGTAAAGAGGGGGAGTGGTGTGTGCCAGCAGCACAGAATATTCGCGTTGCGGCGTCCGGCATGCGACGCGGTGATGCGCGTTACGCGTGTTTTACATGATGGATGTGTCCTAAAGCGATGACCGTGATCTGTGCCTTATTCTGGGCATAATTACGTCGGAACTCAACTAGTAGGGTGCCCCTATCTCGCACCATCTCGTCGAAAGGTTTTTTCTCGGTTCAATTACCAGAGTGTATGGAATTGAATAACAAAAGTAAGCAAATGTTCTTAATGGATCTAGGACTGTTGCTATGACTCATCGAGCTGCTATTACATCATAATTCAGGATGGAGGTTGAATTTTGACTTCAGTGCATTTTTTATGCAAGCCGGTCTTACTCATGTCCTTGCTGCATTTGGAAACTTCTGAGTATCGTCATGTGCTCGATATGCAATTTAGAGCTTTGATCCTGCCAGACAAGTTTGGCACTAATTCACCTACTCCGGATGTATGGCAGGCTTAATCGCCTTGTGGGAGAGGTTGGTGCGTGGTTTGTTTCTTCCATCATGAGAGTGGAAACGCGCGCACCCGCCTCTGCACCGCGCATACATAAACAAAAAAAAATATAAAGATTGCTTAGGCTCGCATAATATCAGGTGTATCTCATAGTAAGTCTGCAAGGTTAATTATATGTGGTTGAAGGTGGTTTGCTCACAACATTCCAGCAAATACCAAATTTTCTGATAGCTGGAGTTTAGATTTAGTTGTGTGCAGTTCTAGAGGTAGCAAAAACCGATTATGGTAAGAACATCAAACATGAAAGTCGAGCTGATCAAAAGTAGGAAAGTGAAAAAAACGGGTGAACAATTCGAGGGGTGTGTACCCTTATGTCAGGATTTTCGCACCGCGGCATGCAGCAAGCGAAGCAATGCGGACTAGCTAAAGGCGCCATGTTGTTGGGTCCCGAAGCGATTATCGCACCCTTAGCATTGCTGAGTAATCGTTTAAGACCCAACTACCGCGACGCGCATAGCTTAAACACACTGCGTCGCACGCCGCTTCTGGTCGTGCGAAAATTCCGACATAAGGGTACATACCCCGAAATAAGGTCCTCCTCTCATCTTGGAGGATTGCGAAACAGAGCAGACCACATTAGCGAAGTTGTGGACCATGTTTAGACAATAGATAGCTGTTGAAAAAAGTGGCTTCTACAAAGCTCGGGATGCTCTTTTTAATCGGGAATTTTGCTACCTATGTGTGGTCCTCCTAGATCCGCAGCTTTCACTTCATAATTTCACTTCAGAAAATCTCATTACTGTCGCTACTCCTACCACTGTTTTTAAGATTTGCTGAAACACTTGTAGTGCAATGGAGATGCGCCGTCGAAGATCGGATGCTTTGTCGTAACTCGAAGTTCTCAAAGAGCGTTTCAAATGAATGTTATATCGAGGCTAGATATTATAGGGCTATCCAAAAAGGATGCACTACGGTTTTTACGGTGCAACTTTGATTAAGTGACGTATGTTACAGCGCTTTTGCGCAAACTTAACTTAAACCGCCACTTACAAGCACAGTCAGCAGTATGCACTCGATTTTCATTTCTTTCGCTACGCTAGCAAAACAAGTAACATTCGAGTAAGTTTCTGCTGAAGGCCTCATACTATTACCCTGTGATATATTTCTTCACTTTATCTTTATCACTCTGAAGCTCCCAGGTATCTTTTACTATCACCCTTCTCAGTTCCTAATAAATTGTAAGCTGCTAAACCTATGACGAAGAGAGATTTGTCGGAAAAATTCCGATCCAGCTTACCCACATATTTGCAGTTTAGTTGGGTCCAGCACTACTATACGACCAATGAGCTATGAATGTCGGTGGTTTTATCACAAAGACATTGTTTTAGGCTCTAATATACCTAATCCTTATGAATTTTAGGAATTTAAAAGAAATAAGGTCCAGTGCACAATGCATTGCACGAACTATGGGCCATCCTGTATATCTGATTGAACCCTACATTTGTAGAAGCCTTGACGCATCGTAGCTTACTCGTCCCCCTTCAGAACTTCCCCTTCTTAACGCATTTGAGTGTGCTTCCTTGTGGGAAAGATTAGAGACAGATTTCCTTAGAGATTGAATGACATAATCAAGCCAGACCTAACGTTATACAGACTATTCGAATACGTGAATATGTTACCTTTCTGGGAATGCTCTCATCAGATTTATTTACGCCTTATCCTACTGAGGAGGTTGAGTACGTGAGACGTGAAACCGTCTTAGGAACGCAATGTTCATAAGGAACAGTTTGAGAAAAGATGATTTTTAATCGGATTTCATTTCAGATAGCTACGTCAATATGAATAACCTCGTAAATATTTACGTGTAGCTATGTATGTACAGACTAAGCCATGCATAAATCGAATGAACGGATTTGGCTCCGATTCTTGATGCACCTCCCTCCCCCCAGGGGATAATACCGCGGCGCTTTCGCTTTGGTAGGCCGTGGTGGCTGAAGGAGCTTTTCTTGGTCTGTTACCTTATCCTTCCACATGCCGAGTATGCACTGCACTTCGTCGCTTCGTAATGTCATCTCTGCTCAGGTAAACCTGGGAGAAGCGGCATATCCACGTACATTCATACTGACGGGAGCGGGTAATGATATACGGAGCCATTTCTACCAACTCGGCTTGGCGAACATTATATTAATCCTCGAGAAATAATTAGGCGTAAAACTTTCAAGGAAGTGTACACAATATACGGAATCACACGCGAAGAAAGTCGCCGTGCCACTCGCCGAGAGGACCGCGCCAAAATTGGACACCAGGCTACATACCCCAAAACGGACGATCATCGCGTAGACCACGCATGGGTCAATGTACATCTGTGGTCGATCCTGCAAACTACTATTATACTTTTCCATTTCCACTTGGGGAAAGATCCACTCCCCACCGACTGCAAGAACGGGGCTCGCATCGTGCCCATTTGAGTCAGGGGGAGCACTCCACCACTTAGAGTCCATTACCCAGCCGTTTACGACGGCCCTGGAAGACTCCATTCTCGATGTGTAGGAGACCGACCTGCTCTCCTACTGTAAGCTTAGCAAGACTCCAAACTAAGCGGTCAGCTCGATCCGAAGACGGATCGACCGCTGATTGGAGCGTGGCCAATGTTTGTGGTCTCATGCACCGATTCCAAGTACCTGAAGATACACCTGGGGATAATGGTGGTGCATCTGCAATTCGGACCGTACCGAGGCAACTAGAACATGCACATGGCCCCTATCTCATGTCAGTTCAGGATATTACTCCCAGGGAGTACTCACCTTGATTAAACATATCCCATATATAGCAATTGCAGTTTCACAAATTGCTGAAGACAGCGGTAGGGATATTTGTTCGCCCTCTACATTACTAACCATTGAGGGTAGATGCAGACGGGTTAGGGGCCGAGTTAGCCAGTCAGGAATAGCCTCGCCGCACAGTGGATACCACGTAGCATGACTGGCAACGCTACGAAATCGCGAAAAAGACCACGTGGTGCATTTTCCAATGGGAGTTTCGCCACTGATCATCTTTTATCTACAGGAATGTTCTTCCACAGAGAAAATTTCTTCTCAGTCTCCCGGGGGCTTTCAATATATGTGCCCCGTTTCTTTGGGAGGGGGGGGGGGGGTTGGAGGGGGTGGACCAGTATCAACAGTACCATCCTTTATGCTTTGAGCGCAATCTACTCCTGAGTTCCTGTACGGTTAACAACGATAATAACACTCAAAGATAACGATAACACTCAAAGCATTTCATCAAAGCTGAGACCCAACGGATACTTATGACAATCGCCCTTTAGAAGCTATACGGCTTTTTCCAAAATTTCCTAATCAGCGAAGGTCTTATGGTATTATTAATACGTGGAATCCGAGCTGGGTCCACCATCTGCTAGTCGAGAAACTTTCGGCAAGGGGAGGGGGGCGTATTTGACCGGACAAAAGGAGAAGAGTCGTACCAGCGGAGGTTGGCGATAAGAATAAAACTCACCTCTACTATTATAGATGATGGCAACAGTAACTGGCTGCGCCCCAGTAGACAGGGAGGGGAAGCGGCTATTTTTCCCGACACCTGGGAGTGCCCCTATCCCAAGATGGGTCCAATCTCATTTGTACTACTATTACTGCCAAAGGGCATGTGCACTCCGATCAGGATCATGTGTGGATAGCATGCTTCTGATTCCAAGAATTTCTCGCTTAGCTTCCAGTTTCCTCTCTTACATCACTGCTGACGTACATAGTCTATCGTCACCTGTGAATTCAAAGAGTTTTTAGACCCAGTCCATGGGTAAAATGAAATGAGCGGGGCTTCCGCTTCGTAGAAGTTGAAAATGACGCCAAACATATTGCTTTACAATTCATTCCTACTCCATTAACACGATAATTTTGAAAACATGAAAAAGGACGTGGCAGCATCAAAGAGGAGGGGGACAAGTGGTCCGGGATTCGAATTCGGGGCCAAATTCCTCATGTCAGCCAAGCCTTCCATCGTTTCCACGTTGTTGCATTAGTACTGTGATGGGATGGTTCGATAAAAAAACCTAATTATACATCAGTTGGATTGGAGAATCCACAAGGACTAAGCGTATCCAAATATTCCTGCCATCTTAGATGAATGCGGAATGCATGGCGCATTCCAAAAAGGTGTCGTTGGAAGCTCATTGCTTCATACGTTACTACCCGCTTAGTGTTACATGTCCAGAGGGGTGCACCACTAAACATTATCGCTGCGATAGAATAATATACATTCAAAGTAGAGTTTAGAATTCCGAGTATAATATCCGAAAATCTTCAAAGTTTTTCTGGTAAAGCGGGACTGGTCTGAATTTGGGATGCCCTCTCTATTCGTTTTTATTTTGAAGTATTTTGAGTCAATGATACACCCATGAGTAATTAAGAACGCATCAACAATTATTCAGCAAAGATGCTGTGCAATTTCCTTATGAACAAATAGGAAAATAACTGAGGAAGTGAGTTGCAAGCAAACTGTTTACAGACGGTTTGGTCCCTATTGTGGCATGAGTACCACTTGATTATTTCCTCATTTTTACTTATTTATTACAGTAATCGGGAGTAATGACAATGTTTATGGGTGATACTAGCACGTGCGCGAGAAAATGATGTCATGATTGATGCGGAAGTAGAAATTTCCAGAACTACAGATCTAGAGGTAGAGTATGGAATATGAGCCTAAACTCCTGCCCACGACTACAAAGTTGTGCGCGCCCGTCCTCTTCCTATTTGAGGAAGGTCACCTAGAATTACCTTTCATCTTTCCACTGAAGAGTGTATTGAATTCGATGGAACAAAGGCTGAGGGCGTTCAGATCATGAAAATGTTCAAGCCCGTTGCTGGCACCACTTCTTCCTGAAGTAATGAAAACGCTAAGTCCACTACTCATCGCCTGTCTTCTGTTTCTTGTTCTGACACCTTTCTAACTCTGTGATGAATTAATTTGAATCTCATTCCTGGTGCTCAAAGAAATGTTTCACAGAAACATGAGTTTCTTTGTTACCTATATATTTAGTATGTTGTATTTGTCTAAAAAGGGTCGCATGCGAAGTTTCACGCGAGAAAAATTAGGAATCTGCCAAGATACAGCTCCCCATTCTCGGCCGGGTAGGCGCGCTCACGAGCAATAGCCCGCTCTCGTCGTTCACCGCGGTTTGGAAAGGAGAGTGAGACTGTTTACGTAATTTTCTGCTCCTACAATGCGTCTTCGACCGCGGCGAACGACGGGGTAGGCACTTGCACAGAGGCTCCGCTCACCCGGCCGAAATTTTGTAGTGCTGCGTCTTAGCCCAGTTCTCACTTTTTCGCCTGAAACGTTGCGACCTTCATTAGGCAAATACAACATAAATTTATGGGTAACAAAGAGCTCGTTTCCCGTGTACCATTCCTTTGAAAGAAATTCAATTCTTGGAAATATCTGAGAAATTTTCTGCACCCTCCGGGCTGAATCCGACATCCACAATGGTACCACGAAACCTTGAAACAATTAAATCTGGAAGATTCTTCAACTGAAAGTTCAGCAGTACTGCTTTGAAGGGGTATGCAATAGACAAGGCGAAGGTCTGTGCGCTCTCCATTTTCCTGAGGATGGTTCCAGGACTGCTCTGGAATCATTAAGTCCCTGTTCACCACAGTAATTCATTGTAAATTCATGAGTGCTCAGTGTTTTCAAATGTTACCCTCATTTAATTAGCTCAATTGCTCTTGAACGTCCACTCTACCTGTACTGAAGAGCACTCCTCTCAGCACTTTCATTAATTCGTACTTTGACATCTAAAATCACTCTGCGTAAGCAGGCTACTGGTATCGGATTACAATTAGAGAAGCCTGTGTAAAGAAACTTTTTTCGGGCATGTTATTCAAAGATCCCCGGCTAACTATGACGTAGGAGATATGTTTAATTAAACGTATACGGATTTGGTCAGTGGTGTTTAAGCGGAAAATTGCTTTACGTTGACAACAATGCACTGATCTCTAAGTAGCCACCCACTTTAAAATCACGGTATGGTTCAAAATAGCTCGATTAGAAAAACTAAATTAGCGCAGTGGTAGTTGACATGCCAGTCAATCAACTGCACCACGAGTCCAGTCATACTTTGGATTCGAGAGGGTATTTTTAAATTCTAGCGGATTTTCGGAGGGATATCAGGTCTGTGACCAGAGTGTGACCAGACCTAGTGAAAGCTACCACCGTTTCCAAATAATGATCCCTATTTAGAAGTGCTGCATAGGATCAAGTAACCCAATTAAAGAAAATGCTCAAATTCCACAAGGAAATTGTCCTGCTGGAACCATGTCAACACGGAGATGAACTTTTTTCCGCAGAGCCAGTGAGGGAAATTGATGCTCGTTAAATTAACCCATAACGTGCCGAGTGCAACACATGATGTTGCACGCAAACCGTTCCTGAGTGGCCAAGAGCATCACATTGTGTTGCACTAGTGTCAAAACACATTTTTTCGTATTTTGAAATTGTATAATCCTTTCACTGTATGTTTCCGAATATGGAGAATAACATATCTTCCTGGAACCTATCCCTTCCAAAATAGCTAGGATTTTGGCACCATGTTTTTGAACACCATAGCTATGTGGCAATAACACAACATTTGCAGGACAACTACTCATCTCTACAGATGAGACTTTGACTGAGATTACTGTTCTATTGACTGCGGACCTAACTGTCTAATTGTACAGAAGCTTAGCTTTTGCCTAGGAGTGACATCAAAACGCAACCACTCTCGCGGTGGTGGATTGGTGAGTTATCTCTTTCGTACGGGGTTCCTCCGGCGGTTTCCTGATGTTTCGTCAGAACCGCTAGAGGGATGAGGCGTTTGATGGTGTAGTGGATAGAATCCAAAATCTTGAGCCACGTTTAGGCCTTTGAGGAAGACGATCTGGTCGAAACGTTAGGTCATAAATAAAGATTCCACCTTACAACCTCGTTGGCAAAACAGAGAAAGGTAAAACGCAAACCAATTTTGCTGGTACAATGATGAACACATATGTTGTTGTCCTTATCCGTAAATGTATCCTCACAGCTTTAGCCTTCACAAATCGACAGTATCGTAAGACTCCAAAAAAGACGGTCCTGGGTGGCCGAGTACAACACACTGTGTTGGATTTGAAGGCTAGGTAAAAACGTCTGGCCATACAGGCAGGAACGGCGAAAAGAGCCTCGGTACGTTATGTGTTAATATTAGATACGCCAAATTGTACGATAAGTCAAAC